>JAQGBY010000511.1:0-43222 GCA_034698785.1 Mycogona germanica | reverse complement strand
AGATACAACTGGTCGTTCGACCCCCGCCATAGGCCCCTCTGTTGGGGGCTGCTTGTGGGTACATATTGTAATTGTAATAGATACATTTCAAATTAATTTTTCATGTTGCGTGAAAAAAGCAGTCCCCATGCTTGATGTCTTCTCGCAGCCAACATGGAAGATATAACAAATATTTGGTGCAGATGTTCCATTGTGTTTGGAGAAACGACCAACAGGGACAAGCACAGAAACGTGTGGCATAAATGTTTGATGTCTGTCTCGCCCATGCAGCTGTTGTCCAACGTGCGGCCTCCCATAAATACTGCCAATGATGAATGTTTAAATATGAACGCAAACTATTAACGAGGGTCTATGTTTTTAACAGTCAGGATGCACGCACAAAACATATCAAAGCAACAAATGTGGTGGGGGGAGGAAGTTCCAACTTGTATAAAAGCAGCACATTTCGGTTCGAAGTTCAAAACCGCAAAATTGGTACGATGCGAGACTATAACATTTGCATGGTAATTGCTTATGGATGCGCGCGACAGACAGGTTTAAGCCAAAGCCAAAATTAGCATATCCCGTGTGTACAACGCGCGCAAACAACCCCACACACACACTGCCCAGGTTTGAAAAATAAACGTTTTTTTTGTTGTGGCCGGTAAAATACAACTTCGCACTTCACAGATACACCCATTAATACAAGAATTAAAAACATAGCGGTCTCGAAAAAAGAAGCGTGGATTTCCCCATTAAAATAAGGGCTGTACAACCCCCGAACTTTGCAAGTTATTAGTGCTAGTTCGATTTTTGAAAAAGAAAACAGCTTCTGAATAAGAGACAGCAAAACAATAATTCTATTGAGGTGATGAATATGGCTACTAAG
Source organism: Mycogona germanica (assembly GCA_034698785.1). Classification (NCBI taxonomy): domain Eukaryota; kingdom Metazoa; phylum Arthropoda; class Diplopoda; order Chordeumatida; family Chordeumatidae; genus Mycogona; species Mycogona germanica. The sequence continues at coordinate 42,354 of JAQGBY010000511.1, read as the reverse complement.
TGATCGAGAACGTAAACATTGCAACTTGGCAACGTCTGAACAGTTGACAACAAACAAATCTGTGCCATTCCCATTAATCTATTCACTGTTGTAGACGACTTGACCACTAAATCTGTCATGGCACTTGCACAAGAAAATGAGAAACGGGATATCGTGATTCTACAAAAATTTGACAGTCTACCTAAAATAATAATACAATTCCTTAATTTGTTTGAAGAAACATTTCCAGATTGATTAAGGTTAAGCGACTGACAAAATACTGAAACACTTTTCTAAAAACTATTTACTTTTTTATGATTATACCAGATACCGAATATTTAAATTAAAATGGTCCGAAATACTGTTTTAAGGGCCATTTACACGATGAACCATTTCACGCTATGGCTCCAATAAAAATTACATTTTGTTAAGGTCAATCACGCAAATGGCCCTTCGTCGCCTATGCGTTACGCCTGAACAGAATGACAGCTCCATAATTAAATGACAAATGGCTCTCCTGCAAAACACAATTTTTCTAGCAAAGATTTTCTCCTGAAAGCTTCAGACACGACGAACGGATCGAAAGTACATCAACAACAAAAATAGCGCAGCAACCAGAACCGGAATTAAGGTCGATCGACAGTGTATTAGCTTGATGACAACCGCCTTCAACAAGAGGTCATTTCTTAGTAGAAGCAATTAAATCAACGGTTGCATGACGTGTTGACGATACGAATTAAGAGCCCTATCATTTATAATTTGTTAAAAAAGTGAAGTTTATTTTGGGTGCAATTCTCGAATGTCAACAAGAATCCTGGCAACCCTAACAGGCGGGAAATTATCCGTAAACTAACATGGATGATCGGGCCAAATAAACAAAATACGAGCACGTAAATAAACGGTTCCATGGAAATGCCTCTTTACACTTAAGTGCACTTTACACGATCGATTATTTTTACTTCCCCCCTTCATGAAAATGCTATTTAGTACGAACTTAAATTGATAATTTAAAAAAATCTGTCGGGTCATGTGCGTGATCTAACGCGAATCGATCGATCGTGCAAACCATGATTTATGGCTGACAAACCTTGCAACTGTTCACTACACTCAGTTACACATACATTAGTTAGACTTAGACAAATAGTGTTAGTGGTCTAAACCTTTTATTATAAAATATTCAGGAATACAACACGGAAACTGCAAAATCTATTTTCAGCAAATTTATGTTTTCCTAAATTCTTGCCAAAGTAGGAATGTCAAAGTAAAAAATAAAAAATAGAAAAATGGTTTAGCAGATGTGGAATGCAAAAAATACAAAAACAAAACTAGTTACAAGTTCGAACAGACAAAAACATACAATACAAAAATTCATCACAATTCAAAATCAAGTTTCGACAAAAACAAAAGTGCATAAACATATTCTAAATAATTATTGATAGACTAACTAGCTAGTGTTCCAAAGTTACTAAAAAAAAGTTCTGCAAGATTATAGCAAAAAATTGAGCTCACTAAAATTGAGCAAATCATCAATGAAAACCCATTTGTTTAACAACTTGTAAAGAGTTGAACGAAAGAAAAAAAAGTATGTATACACATCAAATGAACATCTGGTATATGGCACTTGATTTGTTGCTTAGATAAAATGTATTTAATTTACTGCATTAACGATGTTGCATGCAACAAAAACGTTATTCGTCCAAATCAAAAATCTTCAGCTATACAATGAATGAAAGTTCGACATTGACACAACAGAAAGTTCAGATCACGACGGTACGTTGTCATAATCAACGCTATCCGTCCAAATCAAAAATCTTCTGCAATGAATGTAAGTTCGACATTGACACAACAGAAAATTCAAGTCATGACGTCACAGTAAATATTACATCATCAACGCTATCGATGAATTATTTAAAACACATTTCGATGAACTAATTGTGTGAACAGCATCACCGTTTCTGAAAAATGTTCCTCCTCTCCACTATTTCGACTAATATGCATTTGAGTAGCTTATTTCCCCCTCTCAAATTCCACCTCCCCCGCACCAAATGCGCAACTGTTGAAAAAAAGGAGCAACGGGCGACTTCGGCGCGTCCTAATTACGAGTATTTTGTTAATCCCTTGCACTGGAACCCAGTGACTAACACGCCTACCACTCTCACATGTCAGCAATTAGTACGCTGTCATGACAACTAGCAAGGTAACTGTCGAGAACAAAACGCATTTTCACAATGGTTGAACTCGCAACTGCGTGCACTTTCGTGACCGTATAAAAGACAACGAAATGAGAGAGCTAGAAGCAACTATCGTTCACCAGTTTAAAAAAAGGCGTTGAATTAGCGCAGTTTTTCAGGGATGTTTTTATCATGAGACGGCCACCGAAAACGTTATTCATCATGTTCGCCACTTGGGGTGCCACCATTGCCACGCCACTAGTGAGTAACCGATAAAACTTGCGTTTTCAGTGAGAGCCTCAAGGACATTTCATTTAGACCCGCTTTTTAGATAATTTTAGACGAATACGAAAAATAATGTCTATCGATGATCTATGAGGTTCGCTAGACACAATTTCTCTTAAACAATTGTTATATTTTAAAGAATTTCGCGACTACTTGTACAAGACAATGTTAGAACTATCGTTGTTTTCTTTTACTGTAGAAAATCAGTCCTATTTTTAACCGAGAAGTTCGCTAAGTGAGCATTCCTTGTTTCGCTCAAGAAAATAAAAAACCACCGGTGTCTTGCGAAACTGAAAAACGAAAAAACGCTCACTATTCCGAGCTATATAAAGCTATATAAAAAAGGTGTCTTAAAAAGTTAAAAGCTTGTCCGTGTGTACAAGAACGGTTACAAAATCTTTACGAAAACGATTAAACATCAAATTCTTGCGGTGAAGTCTCAATTAAAAATGACGCTAACCATTTTCTAAAAAAAAAGGTTAAAATGGTATTTCTAAAATATACGTAGAGTACCACTATTTGCAAAGCACTGTTTTATCCTGATACGTACAGTCACTGGGGCATTAAACGAACAATGTGACTAGTTTCGCATTGCACAAATGATATCACGATGCCCCCCTTCAGGATGTACATCCTAGACTATAGCTAGAGCTGAAAACTCAATGTGACATAAAAAATGAAATTATTAATCCGCACCAGAGGACGTCGCAATGGATGATATATATCGCCGTGCTACATTGAGAAATTGTGTTAAACTAATTCATCGTATGTTTCATCAACTACAAAGATTTGCACAACAGATTAATCTTTCCATTTTTGTCTTGTAACATCCTATTCAGTAAATACTCTTGAGTACAGAATACACACCCTGGCTGATATCGCATTAGCGAAACTGGAGCTATGACTTGTTTACAACCACTGGAAATATTAACTCTGCATTTCTGGTGGACGCGCCTGATAAAAAATGTGCATTGTACAAAATTATTTTGGCGGGGTTCATTGATGGAGATCAGAAGAAAAACTTTCAAATGTGGTCTCAAACAAGCTAACTTGAATTCCATTCGAAAATGTCAATTCAGCCATAAATTCATCAATTTCCAAATATCAAGTGATACATCGACGTGATCATGAATATTGATATGTCTGTATGCAATGACCGGTTGAAAGAAATATACGACGTACAAAAAATTATATAAAAAAGATGTAAAAAAAAAAGGTGTAAGCACAAAACGAGAAATCTCAAAATTCAACTAGATTACTATTCATACTTGACCAGTAGCGTTGTGCACTAGCGTCCTTCAAGGGACAAAAAGACAAACAATGTAAGACGTGCTGCCATGATATTGCGGATAACTATAAAAAAGGTAAGATTTTGTGAAAGATACAGTTCTGACTATCTAATTGGAAAGACAGGGCATGTGCTAACAGTTGTCCGATATACTTGTTGTACATGTGTGATGTATTTAATTTACAAAAACGTTGATTACAAGTGCACTACCTGATTTTTAAAGTCATGAGATAGAGATGTAGACGTTATTGAAAATATCACATTATTTCAATACGATAAATTGACAAGCGAAAATATTGATTAAAAATTAGCGGAATTTCTCTTACAGGATTATAAAGGATAAAATACTTATGGTTATAAAGGGATATTTTTTTTAATGCTTTCTGTACTTAGATCCACGACATCGTTGGCCAAATACAACTCCTCAACGCAAGACTTCACAGAAGGATTGGATGTTACAGGGTTGGACACATGCCGAATATACATGCACAACAATTGTTACATTCGGTGGGAAATTAGTCGGGAACAAAACTAACCGAGCACCAGACAAAGCACATCCGTATGACCATTTTGGAAAAAAAAATGCTCATTGCGCTTTCTTTTTATAGATAAACCCATTAAAGTTCGTAAAAAAAAGAATAATTTATACAAATCTAGGCTGCCGAATCGACTTGGGTGCTTCACGCGCAATTATACCCAGGCAAAAGTTGTCTGCCAATATTCCTGGGACCCCGTTTCAGAATCAGGATTCTAAAAACAATCTCTGCGTGCGCATCTAGGCATAGAAAAAAAAAACCTCAACTCTCTTTATCACACAATTTTTGATGTAAAAATTGTGGGATTGTGTAAAGCTGATCGCGCACAATCAAACGATATTTTTCGGATTTTCCTTTTTGGGTAAAATCCGGTAAAGTTTTTCATCAAACCGTGAGTCTCAGGAAGTCTCAGGCGCTACTCTAAAACTATCAAAAAGAACGATGCGTGCACCAATGCTGGCACATTCTACCATGTGTCTTATCAAATTGGGCACAGAGCTGAACATTTTGTGGCACGCCGTGCCCCGATTCACACACTTGACAGAAAACTCTCAAAATATGTCTACAACAATTTTTATAGATTATATCGAAGCGATGGGGGGGGGGAAAGCTGATGGTTCGGAGAGGACCACGTTCACAAGGCATTCGGGCTTCAATAACACTCTGTATATATTTTACACTGGGGAGGAGCGAAATGGACGCAGAGACACATTTTTTGGTTGGTGCATCGACAAGCCCTCATCAGTGTTCGACTCACAAATTAAAATAGCCTTTTCTTCGCTTGCCGACAAGTTCATATTTAGGCCCCCACCCAATTTCCTTTTTCCCCAATTTCCATCGACCGCAGCGCAGTGCCAATATATATATATATACTGTATATCACCCGGAAAGCAGTAGAAAAAGGCATATAAAAAACCAGAGACGAAGTTACAATTAAAAATGGTCGAGACTGTGTGTTAAGCCTATGTATATAGATATATCTAGTTATTTTTTAATAGAGAGATAGAGAGAGAGATGCGATATTAGTACTTATGCCAAACTTTCAACAGTCGAGCCGGTCCACGTTATGAGGTAGCGGAATGCCCATGCTCTCGAGCAGGTTGGAGGCGGGTCCGGGTAGTCCCTGCTGCGAGCCGTACGACTCCAAGATGTTCTTGAGCGCGGTGAGATCAACATCGACCGGCCGGTATCCATCGTCGTCGGGGTCGCCGTGATGCTCACCGACACCGTTCTGACTGGTGCTGGCCCCGGCCTGCGGCTCACCCTGTTCAACAAAATTAAAGGTGTTAACCTACAATTATATTAATAATAATACAATAATACAATAAACAATAATAGTTAAAAGGTGTTTACTCGCAGGAAATTTATTATAATTTCTTAAAATATCCGACAAGAAACAGTCAGGAAATCATAAATTTGAATGAGAAAATACTCGCTAAAAATTGGTAATACAGTTTTTAAATGTATCATTTGTTAAAAATTCAAACATGGAATGCATATAGAATTTTTTTTAAATAATCATTGGTTGCTCTCTAATTTGAAATTAAATTTATTTTAAAATCTGGTAAAAAAATGGAAGCTTCAAATTTCATATTCAAACCTTTTGTTAACTTAATAAGAAAATTTAGGGAAGAAATGTTACAGTTAAAAGGATCAAAAAAAGATTTGAATTTTCGAGAACGTCGAAAATTAGATAACGGCTAAAACCATCTCATCTCGTAGAGAACGTACTATTTCGTGGCTTCAAAACTTGATTCCATATAAACGTTTATGCTTGCCCGAGATTACTTTTAGAAACCTTTTAATTTTTTTTTTTTTTGTTTCCCAATCAACTGTAGTCAACCGCACTACAGGCGTTACGTCCCCTCATGGTGCTTAGGCCCTATGCGAGGGGAACGACCAATACCCCGGGATCGACATTTTTCGAGAGCCCGCGCCGGGAATCGAACCCGGGACCGCCGAACCACAGTCAGTCGCTAAACTAACTGCGCCACAACGAGTCGTACCGAAACGTTTAGAAACGATTTGGTCTCGCAATAATCTACCACGAATGAAAAACTAAGATTGCACATACCCGTTTCTGCGACCTTTCGAAGCTCTGACCGACAGTCGTATTGGCCAGCTCACGGTCCATCTGATCCATATAATCTTTCATTCCAGATACCCCGTTCTCCAATCGCTTTGACGATTTGGCTGTTAAATTAAAAAATATAATACAATAGTTTAATAAAATCCAGCACAAAATACGTTTTACGTTTTGAATTGCAGGACACTTGGCAGGAAACAATTTATTACCGGGTTTAGATAGATCCATTTCGTCACTCTCATCACCGTAATCACTCATCCCGGACGAATTAGAGCAATCGTCTCCCTCCCACTCGGGTAATTTAAAATCTGGTAAAGGTGAGCAACCGGTGAAAGTTGATTAATGGTTCAATGAAATAATATTTTCACACATTTAGGAATACTTTAATTTCATGAACTCTAGAATAGTTTAATACCGACCTAATATGGACTGCATCGCATCCACAAAAGAATCAGGATCAAAAGTGATGCGGTTGTTTTTATTAGCTTTGTCCGTATTTCTCATTCTGTAAAAATAAGAGCACGCTCATTAATCAAACTGAGATTGTCGGTGAGAAAGGTAAGCTGATAAACGTAATATTTAAACTTAAAATATTAATCTTTCGTAGTAGAAATCTAACCAGGAACCACAAGTCGGGCTTCTAAGCAACTGACCGATAAATACAAAATAAAAAAACTTGGCACATACTTGGGAAACTCTGCACCCTCGTGACTCGATACGTGAGACACGAATGACTCCAGACCCGATGCCACAGTGTTTGCGACACTCTCCTTGTCGTTAGATTGTGAAGAGTGCTTGGAATCATTGTCACCTCGGCTCTCGTAGGCCTTGAGTATGGCCTCTAGCTGGTCAGGTGACAGATTGAGCCATTCGTCATCTATAAAAAAAAATTGGGTCCCAAGAATGAAAACAAAACCTAACGCCAATCAATGAAGCGATTAAGTCGAACCAAATTGGTGTCGCCATATAGTCGAAAATACATACCGTCGGGAGGATTCAACTTCTTTTCATTCTTTCTCATCTGCTCCACGTCGGCTTCGAGGGTGTTGAGCAAACTAATCACTTCCTCGCCGGGAGTGTGCCGGTCGTTTTCCCGCTTGACTAGGATGTGGTCGATGTAGAATGATTTGGCCTTGGCCAGTAGTTCTTTGTACACCACCGAATGTTCCAGTTCGCCCTGACAAAAACACATTTTAAAAAAAATTCTCTGTAGTGTATATTAAAACAGGAGTTTCTGTACACCTCTCGGTGCTTAGGCACTATGTGAGGGGCATATTTTCACCAGTACCCCGGGATCGAACCGGGATTTTACGAATGGCATAATTATATTTAATTGACATCAGTAGTTGTATTTTTATAACAACACACGCATCGATAAAAAGTTTCTAAGGAATCTCAAATTTGAAGATTTCCGTCACATTTGCTCTGCTACAGGCCCACAGTAGGATTTAAAAAACTTACTCACATAGTGCCTAAGCACAAAGAGGGATACAGAAAATCCTGTAGTGCAGTTGAACTACAGTGAATTAAAAAAATAAAAAATATATATTACTGCAAAGAACCCCTTCTCCAGCAAACTGTTAATGTATCTTGTCCACCCTGAGTCCGCGCTGAGGTCTGTATTTGACGTGACATAATAAGGCCCATCACAATCGCGTGCACCTGCAGCCAATATCTCGAAACCGCAAGCCTAGAAGAAACGAAAAAATATTTGCATAAATAATATTGAGACACATTTCCGGTTGGGATTTTATGAGTGAACTCAAAGGGAAACCCGATTGAGTCATTGACACAACCGTAATTGAAGGCAAAATTAAAAATCAAAGTAAATTTAGTAATTGATCGTTGGCGTTGCTAAATTAAACCAGACGTTATTGAGAGAAACACATTTGAATGGTTGCAGTTTTCTTACCAATTTCATTCCTAGATCCCACGACTTGAATTCGGGGCTATTGGGTGGTGGGAGGTTCCAACCGACGCGCTTGTCAGGAATGTACTTCTGCTGTAAGATCTGAGCATACAAGCATCTGGTGAAGACCACCTGCGAATTAAAAAACCAGATGAAAACGGGTTGAAGTGGCCATCATTATATCGTCACCTCGCAAAGTGCTTAAGCACCAAGAGTGGTAGAGTGCAGAGACAACAGTGATGGGAAATAAAAGTGTTAGGAATTATTTTTTAGGTGAATTATTTTTTGGAACAAATTAAGAAAGGAAGAAAATATAAACAAAAGTATGAATGTTTCAGGAAACCGAAAAACAGTAATTGCCAGATTACAGGGTTGCTGAGAAATTGAGCAACAAAGGTCAACTTGCCTCGGTCATAACTCTAGTCTCGGGCGGGAAGTACTTCATGGCGCAACACGCCTTCAGGTCGATGGGATCCCGCATGTAGAAGGCGTTGACGGCGGCAGACAGCAGTGACGGCTTGGCCTGCAAGATAGCGGCAACCGCGGCCGGAATGTAACAGTGTGCCCGGTGATGGTTCTCTTTGATTTTATTCGGATAGCTACGGCAGGAAAACGTGGTCAATAGTAAATAGTTGGTAATGCGGATAAGGATGAGGATAGCATTTTTTTAAAGAATATGTCGATAGCAATACAAATCAATATGAATTCACGTATATTTGTACAACTAGAATAGTTTCAAAATTCACGACTAATTAATATAATCCAGATTCATAATTTCAAATTTTAAGCAGACGACCGGGCTCAAAGCAAATATATAACTCCCGCCATAGCCCCCCCCCCCATCCAGGGCTGCTTGTGGGTACATATTGTAATTGCATTTAAAGATAATGAAGCGAACAATTTAGTAACTAAAAATTTTACAACGCAAAAAATCTACATTTTCCTTTGGCACATACAGCTTAAAATATACTCGAAACTTATAACCGGTATTCTACTCGTGGATACATATCAAGTTATGTTTTCCACTTACTTCCCGATTCTTTTTTGAATGGCCCTTTGAATGCTCGGCTCCATCTTGGTGGTCGACGAGAACTCGCGAATGGCCGTGACCGCATCACCCAGCGACGGCACGCCGGATGGGAGACTGGTTAACTGACCGGGGGTTTCAGCCACCGGCAAAATGTGGACGGTGCCTTGGTACAGGTATACCTAGACAACGCGATGAAAGAAAAAAATAATGACATTCACAGAAAAACCAAAATGTACAACATATTGTGCGTACTAACCATTTAGTGCCCATTTATGATATTTAAACAAATAAAGCCAAGCTATATTTAAATTACTACTTGAATATATTTGTTAATGACAGATAATACATTTCCCCCTCCCCCCAAATATCATATTGCAATCCATATTTTATCATTTTAGTTCGGATGAGCTTTCACTGGTAAGCATATGCCAACTTCTGTGCCAGAAACGTACCCGTTTTTCACATGATTCTGGCTTCATCCATTTTTTTAGATGATCGGAAGCCTCGATGAGCAAAAATTCACCGTCTGTATCACAGACCCTGCAAGGAAAATAGAAAATGAAATTTCGAAGAAAAACCAATGAGTCAAATCAGAGCCAAATGCTTAAATCAAGAGCTTAAATCAGAGCCAAATGAAAAAAAGAATAAAACGTACCGAACGACGAGATCAGGAAAAGTTTTGGAAAGATCCATTAGCATATAGACAATGAACCATTCATCCTCAATGTTGTCCCCAAATTCAGTGCGACCATACAGATGAGGTGAACCTGAAGAAATAGACAGTAACGAATTACAATACCGTAGTAACATTACATGTTTGGAGATCACTGTTTGTTGTTCAGGCAATGACATAGGCTACCACCGAGGCCGACTTAGGTCACCATTTCGTGACGTCACTCAAGGAGATTTGAAAATACTCGTCATACTTTAGAACTACAGTATTGTCAAACTTTTCAATAGCAAACCAACACGATTTAAAAATCACTTATTCATTTCACAAATTAACAAACGAAACATTTTGTTTTTAACTGACAAGCCAAAAAATTAAATCAGGGCCATCCGCATGATAAGGCCACGACATATGTGCGAAAGGGGCGCGGCAAAGCGTTGATCATGTGCGATGATAACATTATTCAGGAAATGTTGGAAAGACCAATGACTGATTTTTACAGCTAGTAGCTCATAAAACAGATTCAATGCATTGGGCTTAGAGATGGACTTCAGACCTTGTTTATTTGATGCCCTAGGCTATACAATCACAAGTGACTCACCATTGTCAGCGACGGTCAGTTTGAAAGGTTCGTTTTGCCAGATGTAGTCTACCAAATAATTGCTCAGGTGAGCCACGTACAGATTGACCGAATCTTGCAGGGCTTCCTTATGTGCTTTATTGGAGTTCGACAACCGGGGAAATAAGAAATACTCCACATAATCCTGGGTATTGTTGTCTGCCATTGTCACAAACTAGGCCTAATAATAAAATTTTGGATTTGCTTTTGTGATCGCCATCTAGTGGTCAAATGCGGAGCAGCGGAAGTTATATGCAATTTCGTTCACATAGTTATTTTTGGATTCAGATGAAGCGTTAAAGAATTAGCAACACCGGAACCGAAGCTCAGCATTGCAATCGTACTGGGCCTCTATGGTAGATTATTAACGCGTCAAACCTCAACCCGAATCAGATTGTCATTGTGTGAATAAAGATAAACATTGGCGGTGATCAATGACAACTCATCTTTAAATGCAAGATGATGCGTGTAAACCACAGCGATTCCATTACAAAGTTACGATGTCAGACGGCTTTTGTGACTGGTGCTGCCACCTTCTGTTATGAGAGAAAATCATTGGTTTGCCAAATTTCAAATGTGCTAGTCTTTAATGCAAATGGCATAATTTTTTTGAATCTTTTTAACTTTGACTATTCTTTTTGAAACCCTGTTTTTTTCTGTTGGCGAAATGATCAAGATATTTACGAGGTATGTAGCTGAAAATGCTTCAACAAAGTCTATACAGACTGATGCCGATGTCTAAAGACTTAAAAAAGAGAACATCGACTCCAACTGCTCTTTTCCATCGAACGCCAACTCACCACCCTTGCCTCACCAACTTCTTTACTCACGCCAAAACACAAGGAACCCTCAAACTTGAAACAATTTATGACAAATTCTCCTTCCCTAGAAGTATTAATGACTGGAACAGCCTCCCCAGGAACTGGTGCTTCCATCTCCTTCAAATCCTGACAGCGGGCTGTACGTGTGAGGCCAGCCTGTTCCAAACTTCACTAGATCCATGCAACTACGGAAATCGCCACAATGCCACGGCGCGGCGATAATTATATCTAAATCTAAAGTCTGTCTAGCTTTGGCTTAGCTTGGGCCTCAACATTGCAGGTTGCTAGTGTCTGCTCCGAGGAGAACTGACTCATGTGCGTCTAGAGCTGAAAGTGCACATTTCAAATCCTCATGCTCTGTGCAGTGCACAGTAGATCCGGATCCGAGATACAAAGTTTAGAATTGCATGGATCACAGTGTTATTGCACCAATGGTGAACAGCTTTTCAATTATACGCATTCTCTTTTTGTCATTATATTCAGGTGAAAACTGTCGACGCTTTAGACTGAGAAGTCTCTAAAATGGACCAGTCTCACGCTGACATATTGAGGTTCTTGAATAAGTCATCGAAAGTGACTGACCAGATCGTGGAACAAGAAAAGGTAATAACAGCCAAAATTAAATCACTAAATTCAAGTTCTCTTCATCATGAATTTCTCCCCTCTCCCCTTACCATACATATGTTCTTTTATTAATACAGGCGAATTGCAGCAAGGACCAACGAACGCTGTACTCTGATATACACGACGTGGTAGACTCCAAGATTCTAGGTTGTAGAAAATTGATATTTATTTGTTAATTTCATTTTTTATGGAATCCTTTAAATAGTAAAATGTTAGTCAAAGTTATAAAATTTGATTTTAAAACAATTTTATTGTAGAAGAACGAACGGACAAACTAACAGCCCGACAAACCCGACTGGAAGCAATCGTCAAAGATCGATATCGGATCATAAACTATCTGGCGGTTGATCGGTCCGGGGAATCTTCGTTAATCGCAGTAGACAACTGTGATCAACCGTGAGTGTGGCCTATTATGTCACTTCTCAGTCAGTTAGTGATACTTTGACGTTGCTAAATTGAAATACCGATTCATAATGATTTGTAGGAAGGTTGTCGAGTCATTCCAGCAAATTGGACGGATTTTAGAAGAAGCTGAACAGCTGCAGACCAATTTGAAGTTTTGTCATTCTAGCGTCGAACCAGTTCAGAAATTGGTAAAAAGAGATTCTATACAGAGCTAAAAGATGGTTAATTTATGTTCTTTGCAAGTATGTCTAGTAATGTCTATTAAATTTATTGTATTTTCAGGAGGTCACACTGGACACGGCCTACCAACTGTCAAATAAAATACATTTCCATTGTGATTGTGTGGACAAGTTTGGAGCAAAGTTTGCCACCTCATATGATCAACTCTTAAGCTCTAATTGTAAAAATGATTCCGTGTAAATATATATGTCTTTATTATTTCATCAGTTTGTCTTGTTTTCAAAAGAATTTTTTGTTTTGCTGAGATGCAATTTATGTTAAACTTTTCCATTGTATGAATATTTTGGCTAAACAGGTTTTTTTTACGAGAAATAAAATAAACAAGATTGATTTGTTCGCCTCATCCGCTTCATGCGCTTCTGCCATCTAGTGGTCGCAACTGGCAACTGAATAATTGCGTATTGCTTAGACCACAAACGCATTGGTGACGTCATAGCTTGACCCATCTTGCAAAATGGCTTCGTTCGCGAGGTTGTCTTTAAATAAATTGCTTCTACCATCGGGAATTCGTGGCACTGCGCAGAAAGTCGGCTTTAAAAGCCAATACAGCCTCGACAAGATCTATCCGCAAAGCAATTTGTGCATTTACAAGTCCAATCAACAGGTAAAAAGACCAGTGTTGAAATCGCGTACGTAATGTGTCCGAGATGGGGCGCATGAAGCTGACTACTATTTTCGAACAATTGATCTCGTGACTTTGATCTTAGCCAAAAGGTCGAGAAGCGATGGAGATTACCAATTGACAAAATGCACTACCCCCTGCAATTAACCCAAATAATATAGAAATTGATGCAATATCTGTTGTATATATTGTTTAATTGTAGCCATTTTCTTACAGACCCCTCAATCAGACAAGGATACGTTTTCAGGTGTCATCCCTATTGGTACGCTAATCTATTACACATTGTGAACACTTTTTCAAAACCAATTAAGGGAGAATTCGTATTCATTGTAGATTTGAACAGCCAAATTGTTTTCAAGCTGATTATGTTAAAACGTTGCCTATGCTTGTTTGCAGGCGACCTTACATTAACGTACAGTGCGAGTAGTGGTCCTGGAGGTCAAAATGTCAACAAAGGTAACAAAACTGTTGTTTTTCTTTTGTTCTATCGTTCTCCTTTCTTTAATTTTATTCACTCAAAATACCATGCACTTTTTAAATTTGAGTTTTATTTTCTAGTTCACACAAAAGTTGACCTCCGATTTCATGTCCAATCTGCGAAATGGTTACCAGACAAGGTTAAACCGACTATCCTAGAAAGGGTAACAGAAAAATATATATTCTTACCTTTTCGAAATTGTGCCAATAAATGAAATCCCATTTGTACGATGCAAAACGTGACGTGGGTTTTTTAAAATTTCCAGTACCACACCATGATCACCAAGGACGGCTATCTCGTGTTAAAGTCTGACCGAACCAGATATCAGAGTCTGAATGTGACCGACTGCTTGGATAAGTTGCGTTTTATGGTGAGGGAAGCGGAAAAGCAGCCTCCCCAACCGTCACCGGAAGACGAAACGATAAAATTGCAAAGGTGAGAGGTCGCCCAATTTTGAATTTGATTCAGCATCAACATACACTACCTTCTTTCATTTATTTTTGATATTTTCTATCTGATCGCGAAGGCACGAGAAAGCTTGCAGGGAACGACTTCGGACGAAGCGATTCCAATCGTCAGTGAAAGAAGGCCGCCAGTCACCCGTTCTCGACTAGCTCACATTTGCAATATCTGTGCACAGCGTAATATCAATTAAAATGTAACTGTTTATAGAAAACTTCCATAAAATACATCTACATTTTTGCGGTAGATACAAAATATGATTATCTAATAGTTTATTGTAGCATGTGTTTGATATTTAGCTGAAAGTAATGATACACCTACGTCACTGTTGTCAACTTACCAACTATTTCCTATAAATGGTGAATGAAAAGAAAAAAAAGTGAGGCAACAAATTCAATAATAATAAAATGTTTACTTTTGTTCCATTCAGTTATTTATCTACAATATTTTTTGGCTCAAGACTACAAACTTTATAGGTCACAGATATATAATTTTCACGAAAATCGTAATTTCACTTTATAAAGATGTTCTTCGATGTTCTATAAGGTGGGCGGGAAGAATTTCCAGGCAGAGGAACTGCACTTAAAAAAAATGAAATGTACATTCAAACTGGGAACAACGATAACTGGTTTAACAAAAATGGATAAAATGATTCTGGTAAAATTTACACACAAAATCGATTAATTAAGCTACTACCGGTGCTTCTTTGGCAATGCCACTACAAATTTAATTTTTTCGATTTCCTTGAAATTTAAGGCACTTTTGAACAACACCTTTTTTATTATTAAGAATAGCACATCGCTGAGCAGGCTAAGTAGCAAATGACCAGTTATTGATCAGCGGAGCAGTGGTGGACAAACTGAACACTTAGAAAATTTGCATTAAATAAAACAAGAGTTAACGCCAACTACTCGTAATTAATCTGCAATCCCGGTCACCAATTTCTCTTCATAAAATGTTTTCGCATTTTGGATTGCAATAAGCTTGTAAAAATGTGAAATGTCATGCTCACCACTGCATCGAGTACTGGCAACTAAATTTGATGTAAAAACAAGCATAACGCACAAGGAGAGCACCAGAAGCTTAAATACAAAAAAATCAACTTCATAATATAAACAGCGACAGAACAAATCTCAGTTGGCTACTCAAGCCAAATATGTATTTAATACATGTATTTTCAGTGCGGCTCTTTTTTAACCGGGGCATGGTAACTTTACCAGAATAACAAATGAGCAACTGGCTATTTCATGATGATGAAATTAATACTTGGGGAAATCTATTCACCGCCTTACAACAAATGCTCAATAAAATATATTCCTTGGCAGTGTTATAGCGTTCACCGCCCATCATTAAATATCCCACTGACTGACTAAGGAAAAAATTGCCCTTACAATTTAAGTCCAAATTGTTAGAAAAAAATTACTGGAAATAAAAATCACAAAAAAATACATTTGCTTGAATTAAGAGTAAGAGCACACGTCACTGCATCTGAAAAATTTAGTTAGAACACTAGAGGGGATAATCTCGCCAAACTTCAAAAATCGTCTTTTTCTTTTGAGTTAGCTGGATTTCAATTTTCTATTTCAGATTGCGACTTTTTTCGTCAACTAAAAAATTCGTACGTAAAAATGTAAACAGATCTTTCAATAAGCTATTTTATATTTAGTAAAAATGAGATAATGTCTAACATTCAAGTGTAAAATAAAAGCTTAAGTAGTAATATAAAAATGAACAGAAGTATTGATGGCAGTAACAATAAAGTAGACCTACATTTAGATTAATTATTTCGTAAACACGATTTCCTTATCAACAGAGATCGGTGGTTCCAAAAATATGTGCAGTGCACGTAAAAAAATTAGTAATGCATATGTGTATTTTACAAATTAATTTTCGATCAATGAAATCTTAAGATATGATAATTAGAATCATAAGCTACACAATTTTCTGATTAATGGGGTGAAGTCGATTGTTCAAAACGGAGCATGGGAATGGGGAAAAAATCACAAATCTCCTCTGTTCACCAACGTTTCATTTAAGAAAAGGTAGTTATTAATTAAAATCTCGGTATGATGAGTCTGCTTTTTTCAACGTCCATTTTTCTGTTACTGAACTAGTAACATCGGGCATTTTCCTCTAAAATATATATTGGATACAAGTAGTTGGAATGATTGAAACCGACAACACCGACCACTAGAGAACACGAGACCACATTGCAAAGGAATCACGACACTCACATAATTCCAAACCACTGCAGTGACCAAGGAAATGCCACAAACTTTAAAGGGATATTATAACAATGAAAAGTTTCGTTTTTTGATTTTGCAAAAAAAAAAAGATTATGTTCGCGCCTAAATTTTAATTTAAACTAATTTAAGTAGACATCTCACATTGAAGGGACTCAAATTGGTAAACAAAACAAAAAGAAACATTGCATTTACATGGTCACTGCTCGTTGGTCGACCCTACATCGAATAAAACCACTCGCCAATGACGAAACCAACCGTTTGGTTCAATTCTACACGATTTCTATCGTCTTGTGACACCGCAGGCGGAAGTGTCAGCCGCCGCCAACTTAAACGATACTATAATCAAAGAGATCTTCCGATATTGGGTTGCCGTTGAGCACGCAACAAATACAGGTAATCCGACGTGGACAAACATTCAGGGTTTTATTGTGGATCTATTACAGCATAGCTTCATAACAAACGACCGGAGCATGGTCGTCACTCCGATCGTCTACGACCATTCCACACACACCTCGTGACTATTAGGATTTCCAAACCACCTCCATTCTAACAAGAGTTACCCGGCTGCAACTGAGGTCCGGAACGGCAGTTGCCACTGAATAAGAATGACTTTCTTAAACGAGATTTATACGACAGCAACGTAAAGCTTCAATCAAAAAATTATCATTAATTGTTAAAACAATGGTTTATTCCTGAACGAAATAGGAAATTCGTGCCGCATTGTGTGAAAGATTAGATCATATAAACCAAAAAAATTAAAACTAGCAATGCCAGGAAATGTTTGAAATTAAAAGTTTATAAAATGCCTTTCTATAATTTTAGGAAACTCGTTATTATCCAAACTGATAAGATATGCAACCTTCCGTTCCGGGGTATCCAGCACAAACACGTAGTGCAGCGCCAAACAGAACAATACCGTCCACAAGGACAAGCAATCTAAAATCAGAAAGAGACACGCGAGACGACACTGAGACGATGATCAACTTTTGGACGCAGAGACGCTATTGACACAATCTTATTTATAAAAAAAATGATCCTAAATTGTACGAAAAAATGTGTCGTGGAATTATTTTTCTGTACATCACATCATTTCTTGTTTGTTGGTGGGCGACTGGTTTACCTAATATATTACACGAGTGTGCTTGCCCTAAAACACGTGACTCAAGTTCCAGTTATTTTGATCGACGCATTGCAGCCGTCGCAATGTTCCAGTTTTCATTAGAACGGGCGCCACTATCGACACCGCGGCCAAACACTGGTACCGACAGAACTCGGTGTCCAACGACGAGCCTAACGACTCCTGCTCGGGCGGCGCAAAACGGATGTCGTCAAGCCCTCTGTTGACCATTTATGGCGAAACGCCTCCGACGACGACCATCGATGACGAACGAGCGACGACTCGCAATAGCCAGAAGTGACCTCGAGCACAAATTCTGCGAAACGCCGTTCCATGTGATCCAGCACGGATTGGCCATCGGGTTAGGCGAATAAATCCACATTCCAAAAACACCCACGACCCCATGTGCTCAGACTACAACCATCTAGAAGTTCACTAGAATCGCTCGAGTTTGGCGGCGAGGATATGGCGATCCTCCCCTTAAACCGCTTTGAACACAGCGGCGACCCCAGCGGCGAAACCACTTTTCACCTCCAATGCGTTAGAGGAGGACCCGAACTAGATACGAGGATGACACGAGTCACTGCAACATGAGTTGTTTGAGGTTGTTGGAGAGGATGGTGTCGCGTACAGCGTTGAACACCACTTTGATGTTCTCGGTGTCGACGGCCGTGGTGAAATGATAAAAGAATTTGCGTTGCCTCTCACGCCTCACTTCGTCGAACATGGTGACGAGAAACTTCTGGACCTCTTCCAGGTTGTGCGGGTTTCCGGTGTAGGTGGGAAAGTGTCTGGAGATGTTGGTGTCCTTCTGGCGCAACTTCTGGCCGAGCAAATCCGTCTTGTTCAGAAACAGGATGATTGACACTTCGGCGAAGTACTTGATGTTGACGATCGTTTCGAAGATGTTGCGCGCCTCCAACAACCGGTTCGTCACCCTGAAAGAGACGGACGAAAAAAAGAATAATCCACAAATTAGAATGTTTCTCAATGTGATTATTACGAATTAAAATAAAATTATCGCACTTCCACAATTGAAATATCAATACCAACTCTAGAAACCTTCTGATTGAATTCAATACTCTGTATTTTTTTTTAATTCACTGATATCCCAACAGGAGTTTCTGTAACACTCTCGGTGCTTAGCACTATGTGAGGGCACATTTTCACCAGTACCCCGGGATCGAATAATCGAGAGCCCGCGCCGGGAATCGAACCCGGGACCGCCGAACCACAGTCAGTCGCTAAACCAACTGCGCTACGGCGAGTCGTACATCGTATTCAGCCAAAGGTGCTTTGGCTTTGGCTCGGGGTACTGGTGAAAATGTGCCTCTCGCATAGTGCCTAAGCATTGAGAGGGGATACAGAATCTTCCTGTTGTGACCAGTGAATTATAAAAAAAAAATAGTATATGGCAAGCTATCGATTAAAAAAAGGTAATTCTTTCCTCAGACTAGGCACCAATAGATGCAAAGATATAATAACAAAAGATGAGAAACGGCAGAAACTTTTTCAGACCTCAATTTATGCCATTGACTCAACCGCACACACACACAAATGATCAGTCGGTATACTATCCGCATGTTGCCAATAGCGTGCCAAAAATAATTCCGATAACAACAGTTTCCTTGTTTCAGGCCGAGACGAAAATAAACAACCAACAAGGAAACTGTTATCAGGAACATTTCATTTGCCCGTACGGCACAAGTGAACACACACATATACATTCTGTATTTGTGCGCTGAGAAGATCTATCGTCACAATAAGCAGTAGGCATCAGACAGTTACACAAGGTTATGGCAAATTATTAGCGAGCGCAGGAGTATTCACGAACGTATTTATCCTAGGGAGGTCATGCAAGCCCGGCACAATATGACTGTACGATACCCTTTTATCACGTCAAACTGCAAACTATCTTTAAACTAATGGACGAGTTTGTTGGTGGGATTCTTAGAATTTTTTCCGAAAGTCCACGTAGATTAAACTTGCCTGTCTTCCAACAGGACTTGGTCAAACTCGCTGGACGAGACCAAAAACAGGATGGAGGTGACGCTGTCGAAACACTTTAACCACTTCTGCCGCTGGGAACGCTGTCCGCCGACGTCGACAAACAGGAAAGGAATTCCCCTGATGGGCACCAAAAGCTCAGAGATTCCCTTGGTGGCGCGACGGGCGTGAAGGATGTCTTGGTTGGACGGAATATAATCCTGCAAAGACCGAAAAATACAATCAATAATAGCCGAAAAAATAAATCTAATATCGGCATCAAGCGTGAAGCACAACCAAATTTATCAGCCCATCTTCAATACATGACTCAAACCGTTGGACACAGATAGAAAGCGCGAAATAATATTGGTACCTCACTCTACTCTGTACAAGACGAAAGATTCATGTTACGCTCTTTTTAAAAACTAGTATTACTTTCTTAAAATTCATTTTACTTTCTGTAGCTTTTAACATGAGAAACAATAAATAAGTTGTCTTAGAAAAGAAATTCGGAGAGAATTCACACAAAGTTTCACTATTTTTATTTTAGATTAATAACCGTTATCAGTAACTCGTGATAAACATAGACATATTGAACTTTAAAAAAGGTTCAATTCATCTTATTTAATAATTCGTGAGAGAATCAAGAAGCTGGGTAAAAATGTGCTTCAACAACAGGACTAAAGAGACAGACAGAATAACCTGTAGTTAAACACACAAAAGATGACGTTCACAAATGCAAAATGATTTATTTCATTCCATTTCAATTCCGCTTTAAACCCACTTATAAAAGCACAGTCAATCCCCGTTTATGACGTTCCCTTTGCTCAACGCCTGATCACACAGGGTCATCTTACGTGCAAATACTTCGAATGTGGCGCAGTCACATTTTCTCGGCGTCTTCAGATAAGCCCTCTGTAAGGACATGACTGATTCGAATAATTACGAATTCGAGCGCGCGCACACACATACAGTGTACACACATTTGGCCTTACCTGAACTCCTATCCTTTCGATGTTGTCCAGGAAATATCGCACCGAATCCGCCTGCAATATAAAAAAAATCCCCATCAGCATGATTCATCAATGATAAGCCGGCAAATCACGCGTCCAGAATCCAAAGATCTACAATTCTAAACACTAGTCATGCCAGATGTCATCCCCAAAAACACTGCACAAGGTCTGTGGGAGACTGCCCAGGGAGGGAAGTAAAGGACGCACCTGTGAACTTCATAATGACGTAATTTATTTTTCATTTTAGTAGGAAAATTAATATTCCAACAGCCGAATGTCCCTCTTACTCAGATTAGTGTTCAATACTTTCTGAAAGGCATTTTCATGGCCAACTACCTGGCTAACTTCTCGGTCAAGGTGAGGAATGAAAAGGGGCGAAATTTATACATTTTGTCCAGAGTGCAACTTTACTTGTAAGTGGGCATTAAATATGTCGACAGTCGTGACAGTTTAGTTTTTCGTCAAATGGATTCCGACGAATGCAGCGAAGTACGGCGAATACAAGATTTTAGTAATCTTGTTAAGTCGTTCCCGGCGCGCCAAGCGCATTACTTATAAGAGTTCCTGGATTCCTAAATGATTTAATCACGAAAGCGACACCTTTCACGAAAGCTCTTCCGAGGAAGAGTCGCCGCATCCATGCCTACTGTACGTCTTGCGCATACTGATGCACACGAGAATGGTGTTCTTAAAAACGCAGGTATGCGAATAAGTTTTGATATTTCATTTTAAAAAACTGGTTAAAAGAAAAAATAAATAATTGCAAAACCGTATATTGCGGCTGGCGGCCCAACAGTGCCCCCTTTCATCTATTCGCTCCGTAGAAAGACGTGCAAAAACACTTGACCAACCGGGAAGGACAAGTCGAAAATTGAAAGATCAGAGTGAACAGAAGACGGGGTTGAATGAAGGATGAGAAAAACTCCAGAAGTAAAAATGCCTGGATTCCATCATAGAGTTTAAAATTGTGACGACATGAAATGGAGTTCTTTACAGCAGTTAGTGACGATTTAGAATGCAGTTAGTTGATCGGATCGCACCAATTATAATTTACTATTGCAAGATCTACCATCCCATTATCAAAGCTACTATTGGTCAGCACCTTTCTAAAAAAATGTAACTGCATTTCAGTGCCAACAGTTTTAGGCAGAATAAGGTTGAGACAATCTGACGGTTGCGTTTACAATTTGGTGTCCATAAGATGAGTTCGACCACCATCAAATGCGACTTCTTCAAATAAGGTTCTACTGTAATAATGTAAAAGGGGGAAGGGACTTGTTTGTGAACCGTGACAATCATTTATGCAGTAGTGACTCACCGAATGAACGCTGCAATATTCTTAAGTTCAAACAAGTTTTTATTTTAAAACAAGTTTTATTTTTGACTTTTGTCGCCGAGAACTGATTACTGTCCGACAGTCATCTTATGTATATCATTATGCACAAGATTATGCATCTTATGTATATCAACGGTGGACAAATATAGGTGACGAATTGAGGGGGCGTTGAGAGATCGACCATGATCCCCCTCCAGTGAATTTACAATTTCTCGATATCTACTTTTGAAGAACTCCCACTAAATATTTCGACTATAAATTTTTCTCTTCTTTCAATACATTAATTTGTTATCAAAATTATTTTTCGCCACCGGAAAGTGCGATCGCCACTGCGCAACGTCAGTATATTTCCATCATATACCTGTACAGTAGTTGTTACATGTGGGGAGGCCAACCTGCAAGCACTTTGCATTCGCGTGTCACCCATGAAAAATAAAAAACTAGTTACTTTATGACTACAGTACCTGTTACGCGTACAGTATGCACAACAGCACGACTGGAAGAGCTATTGGCTGTTCGCATTAAATCGAACTTGCATTTGGTTCAAACTGCGGCCAAGGAATACACATTTTGAACGTCTCTCGTGAGGAGTTATCGCGATTGACCAATGACATTTGGTCCGTGAAACACTTGACATTCTAACGTTTAATCCGAAAAAATTTGCTCATTTAGATCACAGACAAAAGTGAGAAAATATGCGAATGTACATATCCCAAACCTAAAATCAGATCGACGCAGTCGTACTGACACATAAATGCGACTGGAAGGGAACCTCAAAATCAATAGAGAAAGTGAAAGTCTCAACACGCAACAGCGCCATCTAGTGAGCAGACGAGACGCGAATAGGGAGACGGCAGGGCGCGCGGCAATGGAGGACATCGGAGCAAGAAGCAGGTTATCCGCTCGGCTTTGATAGCAAGTAGACCAGCAACACCAGATGCCATTAACAGTTCCGGACGGGCAGGTGTTATTGGGCCGCGACAAAAAACAGCTGACAACGGGCAATTCCGGTTGCGAGTCCCCCTTCCCCCCTACACCTACCGCCGATATGTCGAGACAGGTGAAAACATGGCAACTGTTTTTGAGTCGCGATCTGCTCGACCGCCTATTTCAAAGAATTTTGGCAACGAGGCTCAGAGCTTCGATGCACCGAAAAAAATAAATAATCTAAAGCAGTGGGGTGGAATGCTGGCAAACGCTAATACTTGGTCAGGGGGACACCACTACCACTGGATGGAAGATGATCGGAGTGCCAAACTCTGATTAAAATATCTTCAGAAGTCCGTCACATGTACTGTACTTGAATATTTGTTGCCACACATGGGGGCGCTGCGGGATAACCTGCTCGACGCAGTAGAGGTGGCGAGAGCGTCGACTGGTCGCCGAACTTACAGGAATTGACCACTTTGGAAGGAAAAAAACTGCGAAAAAAGGAAGCGCCGGTCCGAGACAATTCCATTTCCATTTTTCTCTTCCATTTCATCAAAAATCACGAAAAGTGACCCACTTCTTAGTAACACTCAGGAAGCTGTTATTTTAAATAATTGGTGCAATAACACCATCAGCTTTAAAGCTATTATTTTATTTGATGAGGTAACTGATCCATTGAGAGAGAATCTCCAAGTTCAATGTGATTTAAGGAACGGCAATCGACGAGCCGGTGGCAGGTGACGATGGCAGGTGTACCATTGCTCTATCATGCCCATCGTCTTCTGGGTTGAACACCTTTCACAACTTCCCTCAAAAAAGCGATTTATTTCGACTGAATCTCTAAAATGAATTAAATTACAGCGTATATTTTAGGTGGTATTATATTAAAACTGAATTAAATTGTTGAAATGAAATCACCGAATAAAACAAATGAAATTTTTAGTTATATATATAGGGAATATTTTGGACAGACAAAACGTGAAATGGTTGGTAACACAAAAAATAAATTTAAAAAAGAGATGCCACTGGTGAGATTTGAACCTAGATCCATTATTTTTCTTGCATTTCCCGTGGCAGTTATCTGCACGGATTTTATTCGCGTTAATTGTGGCAATCAAACGTAACATTTTTATTTTACATTTCCCGTTTACCCCATTGAAATCCGTGGAAAGACGTAGTTCGACGTCAAAATAACGCCATGTACATGTTTACAAGAGAATTTTTGTCACAATCCATGACAAGGCGCCCGTTCTTAGCGTACGTGGCTGGCTCTCCGGAAATTACGATTTTATTCTTAAAAGCGTTTGACTATCCATTGAGAGAGCAACCTCAGAAAACCCAAGAAACTACAGCAAATCAGCGTCTGGCTTTTAGAAAAACAAATATTTGGCAGTACATGTATGGTTATGTACGTCTACGTGTGAGGCTAAAAGAGTCGGTCTACAATAGATTGAAAAAAGGGGTTCCCAGAAAGAGGGCTGTTGGCCATTTAACTCAGGCCGTCTGGCAGCCCGACTCGCCCACCAAACAGAAAAGACGAATTCGCAGAGCGGAAACCTATTTTCGACACAGCATTGTTTGTCAATCGCGAATACATTTTGCTACAAGCGAAGCCGGATAATTTCTCTAGTTTTTCTATAATGGGAAGATTACTACAGTGATGCTGCTTTCGTCTGCACATAGTTGTCAGTCGACGACTGTCGACGCGTTGTTCAATTAGACGAGACGCAACCACAGATACTTCTTTTGCTTCAACCGAAAACCATGATCGTTATTTTTTTCTCTAGAAATCTAAACAAGAAAGAAAAAACTTCGACTTGTTTTTAGGATTCACATTTCTCAATGTTCTATTAGCCAAGTGGCGCTTCAGAAGTAGTTTTTCTATGCACATGAAATTTTGAACCATCCTCGGTTAATACGACTAGTTACCAAAAATCGGTATGCGTTTAAAATTAGGAAATTACGCATTCCTTCAGTTTTGAGTATTGAGAACGTTTTAAAAAAATTATTTACATTTTAAATTCACAATGAAATTGTCAGACACTCATGCGATTGGATCTTAAAACCATCAATTGATGGTTTTCAATCGTGGTTCCAACCCTTCTGGAAACTGGAAGCTGGAAAATGGAATATTCAACGTGAGAATGTAAATTTCGTCGTGAGATTTAAAATTCAGGAATAACTCCAAATTAAATGTCTCGCAGCAACTGTCGCGATTGTTGTGCGTGTGCAAACCATTTCCCACCCCCAAGTCCATTGCTCGCCACTCAGGTGAAAGATTGGCGACACGTAAACAAAGTCTGGCACAATTAGCGCTACGTCTACCAAAGCCAAGAGTTGCAGCGTCTCGTCGCCGGCTGTCGCAATAATCGTCTCGGATGGTTTGCCCTCATGCGGTTTGTCGGCACGACACATGTACAGCCAGCATCGAGTCACCATAATGGGCCATATTTTTCTAGTTCGCCAAGAGAGTTAATTAATGTCCTATCCAGACAATCGCTAGATACTCGTACGTTCTTTATTCGTGCCTATCTATTTACATGTAAAATATACTTGGAATAAAACGGTTGCAGTTTTGCAACGTATTAGCCAAACATGAAATGAATATGTAAGACCTTCGACGAAACATAATGTCAAAAAGGGTGTACACGTATCCGATTGCGGACAACTTGGAGAACCCTGTATCACCTGTGAGGTGGCCCTGAATCGAAATTATAATTGGAATCAATGAAAAATTTCAAACGAAACTTTTTTTCGAGCAGCTTACAAACTACAGTCTGTACATGTGCAACAGAAATATTTTTCCAATAAATATTTAATCACAATTCATCACAAATTAACCGCAATTCGAGCAGAGTTGAAGCGGACACAAACGCCGAGTGACGCGCCAAACAACTGAATTGAAAAACATTCACTCGTCACTTCTCTTGTGCTGGCGAAAGGATTAAAAGATTCACAATTAATGGGAGGCGTAATAAACGTAATGCATTTTTAATGCATCCTGCCACTAAGTCAACCAATAACGATGACGCAACGTCGAATTGCATCTAGTGACGGATAAGGAAATGCTCTCGCCTAGCTTTCCCACCGAGACCACATGTACTTGCTCTTATATTAAGCACGTAAATACATGTGATGTCTGATTTTAAAAAAAGTGACTTAAACGAGCCCGCGTCATGAGACGGACACCCTTTTTTAGACGGCCAGAACAAGGAAAGAATTATCACCACACATTAATTAAATCACATGTCTATCCAATGAGGAGTCGCTACTTTTGGATTTTCAGCTCGAAGCTAGCGGAGTTGTACATCCAGTAAAAATTAATTTAAAAAATATATATCACAATTCGGACTTCAAAAATCACAATAAAAAAAGCTAATAACGAATGAACAATTTTTCGTTATCCATATGTCCATGCGTGGTTGGGCCTGGACATATGGACCTGGCGACTGGATTTGAGACGTCAAGATGAGTCCAAGTGACACCAAGTGTGACGTCACACGGTTCCCTCTTCTCTCAAATCGAATCATACGTAATATATAAGGCCTGGCGACTAGATTTGTGACGCAAGGGAACCACACTACGTCACAACCAATCACGGCTCTACCATCTCTCGGAGCTAACCTAGTATTTTATAAACCTTGGGTACACAGCCGATGTTCTTCTTCCCCAGACCACAGATGACCGTTGTACCAGCAAATCGTAATCGTAAAAATCGCGCCCCCGACAAAACCGGTCGACCCGGGTTCACGCTAATTCGCGACCGCCGCAGCACGATCAAATGTTCGCTAATGAACGAGTTTATTAAATCCATTACCAGGCCGATGTATACACAGAACAAGCGAGAGGGGGGCATCAACTGAAACAAAATTTGGCCACCCAAAAAAAAAGAGAAATAGCTGGCTGTCAGAATCAGAAAGCCATCTACAAAAAAGTTCGTTACACGCACGCAGGGCCGTTCTCGTTCACCCCTTTCCCCTCGATATTACCCCCATGCCTGAGATTCGGCCACATATTTTCTCGGGTACACATCGTGACCGCCTTGCCCTCCCCCTTATCTCTCTCTTTCAGGGATCCTGACATCCAACCCACCACCACCTCATCAACTGCAGCATCGATCTTCCGAACGTTCATTCACTGACAAGAGGGCACACAGAAAGAGGTGCATCAAAGAACCACTCTCTCCTTTTTTTCAAATTAAAAAGTAATTAATAAAAAACATCAACAACCTACGATCCACCTCAACTAGTATACGAATCGGATAGGAAGAATGGTTCGGGATCGAAGACGAGGCTAGGGCTGGGAATTGGATTTCTTGGCGGTGAAATGGGTTCACTACAACATAGAGACCCAATTTGAGCCACTGACAACCGGAAGTTCTAAAACGAAAGACGATACGGAACGAACAACCGTTGAAAATAATTCGATTCCATTGAGTGACACAAGTGTGACATTTGAAACACCTATTGAGGAATTATTTTCAGTTACCTGTAATTACACATCCAAACTGAAAGAGTTATCATCCTCTTGATTATAGATTGGAGAAATCGGGGCGATGAAGTTGACAGACCCCTGGAAAGCATTACCCCTTCCCCCACCTCCCATGCACGGGCACACCCCGTCACGGCTCTAATCGTATGCAGTGCATCATGTCATCATCATCATCGGGGTTGAGTGAGAGGAAATTGATATCGCATGTACTAGTGTATGTGTTGTGCTCACTTTATGCTATGCCATGGTACAGTTCTCTAGCCGCATGCGTGCTCATTTCCATGTTGGCGGATGACAAATTGACGCGGTCGCGACTAACGAGGCCTAATTTTAATTGAGCTCGCGAGCTCTCACGGGGTTAGCTGTTTTCTCCGCTAATAAATGCAAAAATGCAGCGCGGTCGCGCAGCGCCGGGATTTTCGCCTGTCACATCGATCGCATTCGAGGCAGTCGGGGTTGACGAGACCGGTGTCATTCTCGGCGCGAAATCTAACAAACATATATCGATCTTCCCATGAGATAATTCATACCAGAACACAGATCTGAAAATTGAGCATCCACCAGTAATGTCATTCAAATGGACTCCACAACATAATGCTGCTGCAAAAGGCTCTCACAGCTGCAATGCATTTTCTGTTTATTCCCTCGTTTATGTTGAAGACTTCAAATTATTTATTGCCGTCAAAAAACACAATAATTTATCGGCCCCTATTCAGAGTTAGCTTCGACGCAAGTAGGTCAAAACGACATTCAAACTTCCACCGATTCTAGGAGTGGCGCCACCTACGATCTACCGGATTACCGTAAGAAATCATCCTCGAGAAGACTAGATGGACTAGATTTCAAATTCCCTAACAAGTTGGAGAAATGTAGTGAATATGAAGTTTCGTGAAAACTGTGACATGAATCCACATTCGGTTTTATATACTTGTACAGTAATCAACTTTAAATCAAGGATATTTGATGTTAAAATGAGGCACTTCACGTCCATCACTCAGGGTTTCACCTTCTCATTCGAAAAAATAATTATAATAAAGAGAACAATTTGCATAAATCTTTGCCTTCAGTCTCACGCCATCTCTACAAAAATAATCACTTGAATACCTTGCACAACCATAAAATATTAATTTTCGCTGCACAGCTGCAATGCGCAAAATAAAAATGGAAGAAAAAAAACGACGCACGAAATAAATGTCCACCAACAAACTATTATCATAGGTGCATACACTAGTCTCTAATGAAGCCACCGTGACCTCATGAGACCACGAGTACAAATTTGTGTATCTGGAAAGTGAAATTATGACATTTGTTTTAATCAAGATAAAAAAGAGAACCAGCTTAGGTGTAGGTCTCAGAAAGCTAAATCTCCTCATGTTGCGTGCGCGAATTCCCTGGCGTCGCCAGGAGGGCGAATCCCCCTTTTCGAAACACCCAGAGGGGGTATTGTGAATGCCTGCTCAGAATACAAATTAGTTGCGGGCTTAACCCCTTTCAATCAAGCAAGCCCGGACCACTCACAATTTGCGCGGGCAAAGAACACAATATTAAAAAAATACATAGGGAAGGAATCGGGACGTTTGTTTTTCAAATTGGTTAGAGCAAAGGATTTACGACATTAGTGGCTTAAAGATGAATGAACAACACGTAGGTGCCTTTTTCGTGAAACGAAATTCGAATTACATAATTGCGATTGCGAAAATATTTAGTTTCATAGTCAAAATTCATTGTAAATTCCAATATAAGGGTCTAGAAATACTGATATTGGGTACACGGTTTGTTAGACATACCTGCAGGTTGTGAAAAATGCCTAATTGAATAATAATAATATATATAAAAAAATTAATTGACTCATTCATTTTCGCCGAGAAGTGCCTGTGAATTATGTAAATTATACTATACGTTATCATAAATAGAAACGTGTTCGGATTATAAAATCGTGAAGTTCTAATTCCTGGGGACGATTCATCAATCATCCATAAAATATTTGCTCTTTCACTGAAAATTAGCAAATATAATTCGCCAATTTGCTACGGGGGTAAAGCTGGCCTGGCTTCTGGCCGTTGATACGAAAGGTGAATCTCAACGTGAAAGGGTATGGACTTCTAAGAAACTCGGGAACATTTTTATTGGGGTACTGAAGTGAAATATTTCCGTGGACGTTTCGTTCGGTAGATTTAAATATCGTTAGTTCTTCGCCCATGTAAACACTCATTTCGGTAAACACTAGCAAAGTCGGTTTTATCACTTCATACGCTCAAGTTGGCGCAGAGTGGATGTCGTCGAGTGGGAGATGGATTATGAATGTGCGAGAGAGCTTTTAAAGGACGGTGCGGAACAGAACAAGTTAATTACTCGCAAACTAGTTTGCGAGAGAGCGCATGTCGTTTCACATATATACAAGGTCCACAGTGCACGCCGATATTTGTTCTCCAAAATTAGGGCTACCGCTGATTATTATTTTTTATTTCTTGCTGCGGCAGAAGCCGGGGGTCGCCCAGGGTTATCTGGGCACCGACCGTCGTCCACATCTTGAAAAATAAAAAACATCGCCAGTACCATATAAATGTTTGGAATATCGCTCAACAACTTCAGTGAGCAACGACAAATGCAAAGTTAAAAAAGATTAAGCAATTGTGGGAGAGAAAGCTGAAAGTTGCTCAAGGTGGAACAAATTTTTTTTCAGAATGAATTCTTTGCCGCCCCTGAAATGTTTTTTGTGGACACTTTGCTTGTAATTCGGTATCGCCGTCTAGAGAAAACAGTTGGAACTAAATTCCCCCTTGAAAATCTCGTATTGCAAACTGCGCTGGGTGTGATTGCTTACGCACAAGGGGCATGTACCGAGCACAATCGTATCCGTGGCGCACATTCCAAAACATTTTGAAAATTAATCGAAATTCCAGGAGAACACGCTGGTGGATCTCTCCTAAACAAATATCATAGGGAGTCACATTGGGAGAGAGGCTCCGCTGCTGCTACCGCCGCCGGGTTCTGACGGCAAGGCTGTCGGCAAGGTCTCCTTAAATCATCATTCTTGGCACGCCAATCGGGGGGTTTGGGGCACCGAGCATGGTAGACGAATTTCAATTGGTCCCACTTGCGAAAACAATTATGGAGGCTGGCACGCATCAGTGTTGCATCATCACGCTCACCAGGAAACACGCTATCAATTTTATAAAAAAGTGGCGCCCATTTGTAGGACAAATTCACCATTTGCCCTTACCCCTTTTACATACCGATTTATTCTGCAAAGATGAATTATTTATTGTAAGGTTGGTTGCGAAATAATTGCTTTGCTTTTGTCGCTTGCTTCTTGGACGTAAAAAAACAATTAACAATTTTGTAACAAAGTACAGTAGAAAATTCCTTGAAAATCTGTATACTGTATCTGTAAGACTGATGCTGGTATTTCAAATTAAAACTCAACAATAGAGATTCACAAATTTGTCAACCCAAAAATGAAAAAGTCCACAACTCGATAACATTCCGATGGCTTTCAAAAAATGAATCACGACCAGTAATATTACTAGATACAGTGATATTAATTCAGTTGTTGTCTAAAAATCCAGAAAACCACAGCTTGCATTGATCACACAAATTTGTTCGGAGATATGTTTCTAAAAATCACTCAATTGAAAATGGTCCATCGATACCAACGCCGATGTAATCCTTCAGTCGTAATTATTTGACCAACTTTTGAAACTAATCCTTCGAGTCCACAGTCGACACGCAAAACTCTAAACCAATGCCTCGTACATTCCGAGCAGGTCAATTTAAAAGCACAGCCGATTTTAATCACAGTTTTTGGTACGCAGCCATGTGGCAGTGACGAAAGATCCCTTGCGCAGTTGAGCATCAGCCAAACTGCCAAGGTCTCCTAGGAGCCAAGACCACCCTAATATATCGGAGACAGTTGCAAAACAATTCTACCAACTAACTTATGAATAAATCGGAACATGAAATCACCAAATAACAATTTTGTACGCGCGTTTATGCGAAATGGACAATATTCAGAACAAAAAGTTACATTCATTTGAATAAAAATATCAACACAAATCAAGTTGAGTTATCTATTCAGTCACCATAATACAATAATATTATGTTGTCTTGAGAGCCACGCCCAAGACAAGCCAGCCTCGGTTCTCAAAGAATTTCAGAACACAGAGATTGAATCAAGAGCCAGCTTGGAAAAGGTGGAATGACTGTATTCATGATCTCTCTGTCACCACAATCTTCCACAATTTCCACACTGATTAAATAAATTTGAACCAGACCACGATTCGAACCCAGCCAGTGACCTCATCAGACTCAGCCACGATTGAGGGCCGCTCGCAGGGGCCCACAAGTCTTTTTTTTTTTAAATAAAAGATATAGCGGCAAAGCAATGAAAGTTGTCAAAACGAAGAGCTCAGATTCTGTGCATTTAACATTACAGTGCACTTTTTTGTTTACGGAAGTCGGCACATGTGCGGGCTCATCAAGGGTGAACGGAAATTTCCGCGTTCCCCTCTCAACCCATGTCGATCCACACCCCATGTCATCTCAAGCCTCGTAACCCCCTTCCCTCTTCCCCCCTAGGGCAGAACAGCCCAACCCGGGCATCCCCTAGCTAAAATAAAATAAAAAAATGAGAAGAGAGAAGAAAAAAATAGAAAGGCGTATCTTCGTAGTGTGTCAAGGCCGCAACAGAGGTTGAACGTTTCCGGAGCGCCGCCATGGAGCGGCCACGAAAATCATTTATTTCGCCGCGCAATGAAAACACAAAAGTGGGGGTAGTGGATTGGAGGGTGAGACGAGGAGAAGGAGCAGGAGTAGAACTAGAGAAAGAAGCGCCACGGTCGCTCATCTGTGACATTGTTTTGGTTTCCATGCACGCGTGAAGCCACCGAGCCAAACGTATTGTTTACGTTGTCAGACGCCGTCGCTCGCAGGTGAGCGAGGGCCAACGAATTTCGTCGATGACGTCAACCTCCTCACCCAACCGTGTGGAGATGAGACAGCGAGGAGATGCCACGAGTGACCGAGAGAGGGCGTCGTCTCTGTCTCACACACACACTATATGTTTTTCGATCAAGACGGCCGCTATTGAAGTTTCTACGAGTTTCGATTTAGATTTTACGACTCTTATAACGTATCTTCGAGACCTTAAGTCAGAGTCAGTCATTTGCTAGCTGGAAAAGGTTTGATTTAATTTTTTTTAAATGTGTATTATTGGGGGAAAAAACATTCGGAGTGCTCAAATTTTCTTTCACAACAACGTTCGATGCAGAACTCTAAATTGGGAAACCTAATTACGTGCTCTTGTGAACTCTGGAACAATTGTCACTCGTTAAACTGAATAAACACAATTACACAATATTCAGTGGTATTTTAACGACAATGTTTTGTCGGGTTGGTCAAATTGGCCATGAATTGATTGAAATATTGCTTGACCGTTATCACAAAACTAGGACAGTCTTGTTTCATTCCACATCAAACGGAAGTCATCCATCCGTGCGCGACTCTCGAAAACAAGAGAAAAAAAGAGCAAAACGAAGGAGAAAAAAAAATTAACTGGAAAAGTGAGAAGCGGAAAAATGGCCGAGTAGCCAGGCGCGATCGGAATGTGGTCATCATAATCATCAGGTGATCTTGGCGAGAAGGTATTTAAATTAAAAAGTCAGACGGGGCAGAACGGCGCGAGCGCATTCGTCTATCCAAATCTCACCCATGTAGGCGGCGCGGCCTTTGAAGACCTACCCCGCCTAAATCACACGTCCACTCAAAGACAGCAGTTACGAAACGAACTACAAATCTGAGGCTAGATTACATAACCAAACAAACGGTCGGCAAGAGCGCAAAACTAAAATGAGTTTAAATGGGGACACAAAAAAAAAGCCTGAAGATGGGAGGTCTAGTGGCTAGAGCGGATGCTTCAGAATCGGAGAGTTGCGGGTGGATAGATGTGACATTCTATTTCCCCCAAATAATAATTTGTTTAACAGTCAAATATTTTTCAAACAAGCCTGCTGTCAAGCAGTCATAGCTTAGATTGTCAAAATCTTTTGAGGTGGAGGTCCTGCTGACTAAAGTACCAATAGACCAGTATTCAAAATAAATAAGAAAGCAAAGATTTTGATATTCTAATTACTAAATTTTGAGTTACAAAACGAGTTCAGCAAACATATCCATCCTATATTATAAAACAGACATTTTGATTTTTATGTCCGGAGACTAACTCACGAACGGCTCAATGAAATTGCATACAAATTAACATACATTTAGTAAACCATCATAATTAGCTAGCGACGAAATTTCAGTTCTCGATTATCAATATTTCATATTAAAATAACCCTTACCAAATTCTGGATAATCTCCCTTTCGCTTCAACCTTAAAAAATGGCGTCTCCACATCAAAAGCATGACGTCGTCGATTTCACGAGACAACCAAATAAACCAGATAACAGTTCCAACCAAGCAAACCAAATAACAGTTCCAACCAAGCACACCATGTCACATACTATTACCGGAATAGTATTTTTAATATAAAAATAAAATAAAATAACAATATCAAATTAAATATAACAGTTACTTCACATTTAACGTTTGCGTTTATCGCGTGTTTTCGGTAAACGTAAAATAGCCGGTAAATTTAAATTTACAATTAATTTTTTATTTCATTGGTGGTTACTTTAAACCCAGGCATAGCTAGCAACCTTCTTGTAAATAATATATAAATAAACGGCAACAACATACATTGTATATCGAATTTCCCTCGTTCTGCCGTGTCGCCATGTGTCTCTTCCAACTGGGAAGGGAGGGGAGGATCGGTTGGTTGCCAAATGCAATTAATTACGTTGTCTGCTCCGGCTCTCCGCGACGCGAGAACGCTGTCGACGCTTGACAAATCTAAAGTGGACCCCAAATAGTGACATTAGCGAGCCATAGAATTGGGGAGATATGATAACA
Source organism: Mycogona germanica (assembly GCA_034698785.1). Taxonomy (NCBI): domain Eukaryota; kingdom Metazoa; phylum Arthropoda; class Diplopoda; order Chordeumatida; family Chordeumatidae; genus Mycogona; species Mycogona germanica. The sequence continues at coordinate 8,062 of JAQGBY010000511.1, read as the reverse complement.
GCGTAGGCATATAAATTCGGAGTCACGGCGGCAGCGACAGGCCAGCAAAAAAAAAAATGAGTCGCGACCTATCATCATATCCGCCCGAATGAGCTTATGGGCGATGGTTGCCTTGTGGAGGCAACGCCATCGCCTCTGATTCGACGAGGCCCGGAAATTTCAAATAGCGAACGTGATTTCAACAGGAGGAAGGAATAAAGAGAACCGTTCAATAATAGACACAACACTTCTATTCCTTGACTAGATTTAATTTAGAAACTTGTAATAATGTTTGGAATTTTTAATTGAAATTGATGCTTTATAGAATTTGGTTCCAATTAGCTTGTAAGTCAAGTCGAATCAAATAGACGTCAAGTCGAATCGATTCAAATTCCATCATTTCAGACCATGAAAAAATATAACATTTTGAACAAGTGCATTGCCAACAATATTTCGGTGCAAGTTAATTTGAAAATACAAATCTAGCCCAGTCTTCTTTATTTTAATATCAACTGTTTCTGATACTTCCCCTGTACCTTTACCACATTGTACGAATATCATCTAGTATCAGTTTGGAAGAAAAACAGCTTCTCTCGTGACGTTGTCTCACTTCTATCTCAAGTTGAGCGGATTTTATTTCGGATAATTTCATTTTAAGTTTCGCACGTGTTATCCCGCATCATCCCGTTAAGACGTTGACGTCTCCAATGTCTGAATTACCACCGATTTCTATACACATTAAGGGTCTGTGGAATGATTAAAATATACTTCACCGAATCATTTTTTAAAAGGTGACAATTCGGTATTTTTCAAACGTGGCAAGCCGGCCCCCTATCCGACCAGCTAGGACGGGCCGCCACTGGACGCCACCGTCCGAAGTGTCGCGGTGGTGGAGGCGGGGGGACGATCGCTCGACAGGCGGCGCTGGTGATGAGCGAGTATGGGCGTAACCAAACAACACGCCAAACCTAATCTGCACCCCTCCCCCGCCGCATGCTAACCGGCCCACCCCCCGTGCACCTCAACTCTGCCCTTCCAAAAAACAACAAAAAAAAGGGTGGTTTACGCGGTGCCAAATGAGACAAAGCAGCGTTGTGGAAGGCTTGCGCCGGGCCGAATGCGCGCGCCTGTTGTTGTTGGAGCCGATTACCGGTCTGAGTAGGTGTTTGCGGCTGCACCCCTGAAGATGTCGACGTGCTGCGCGCGCGCTACAACACGTTGCACGTACACGGGGGGATTACGTGTGGTCCCACTGAGCACGCAGGAAACGGAAAGCATTGGTTGTTGTTCCTCGTCCTTGCCGTCATTTCGTGTCGACTCACCTGCTTAGGGTGTGAATAAGCGACACGGGGAGGGGAAACACCAACGCACATGGGAATTCAGTCGGATCTGTTACTCGCTAAACTATTCGCCAGATGAGGCTGATGATGATCATATACTAAATGCCTAAAATGGTAAATCATTTTTAATTAATTTTTTCTAACGACCCTCAACAAAGGGAATCATAATTTTACATTAGAAGATCGCAGATTCAAAGAGTTTTCTTGAATATTAATATTGCTATTAGACATCTGTCATGACAGGAGACAAAAAAATAAATTGGTATACTATTAGCAAGAGACTATAATTTTGTTGTTCATGGACTTGACGCCACGACATAAACGATTTCAAAACAAAATACCTCCTTGAAATCTCAGTTTGGTGAAAAACAATTTTTTTCTCCTTTGGACGCAGACAAGTTGCAAAGCTGGCAATAGGTTAAAAGTTGGTCAGGTCAACATCAGGAACCACCCAACATCCAGAGAATCCTAGTTTTCACAACGATTCAATGTCGTACGCCCATTTTTCGAAAATCAACGCCGTCTATCAACAAGAGGGGAAACTACGTATTCATATAATAAATAGTATGTAATATATATTTTAATATTCGCCGCCTATTGGCGACTCTGCTTCGTAGTTTTCCTAATTGTCGATAGACATCAATATTGGCGGCTCTGCGCTTCGTATTTTCCCATCCTGTCGATATACGTTGTTGATTTCCAAAAAAAAGGACATACGACATGAAATTAATTACTGTGGAAACCAGGAGACCTCAACATCCATGGTTCGCAAATGGAACGTCGACGTTGCACTATTTGTTCAATAGATGACTTTTTTGGTTTTACACTTCTAGAAGTAGATCTAGTACTAATTCGCTTATTCAGAATGTACTTGTTTATTCCTCTTGAGAGGTACCCGCAACAAAAGATTATTATTTTTTATTTTTCGCCTCGACTTCACAACAACGGAGCAGACAGTCGCCTGGATAATATCGAAATAAAATAAATGCCCATGAAATAATTATTAGATGCCCATAAAATAATCAATCAAAGGGGTGGGCACAGGAAACATGGCGGAAAACGCTATGGCATTGCGATCTCCTCTGCCAAGGAAAACGCTATGGCATTGCGATCTCCTCTGCCAAGGAAAACGCTATGGCATTGCGATCTCCTCTGCCAAATGGCCCATTGCAGAGATTCGATCGTACTTTAGTGGAACCGATTCCAGGTGAAACTGTACATGTAATGACACAGTCCCACGTCCATTAAACCACGCCGTTCGCAGACAGTCCCATCAGGTCACGGCACGCCATGCTTTCGGGGGACTCGCCTCTCGCTCGCGATTAAATAACAACGTGTCGACACGAACACGCACAACGCGTGCACGCAATCAATCAATCGCATTCGCATTACGCGCCCTTCAAACCCCCACCCTCCCCATCCGCCAACACGCGGTTACACGTACACATGTATGTCAAGATGGGGCGGGGGTGGCAAACCCGGAAAAGACAAAATCATGTCGTCCACGGACGAACAACAACAACGCACGTAAGGGGCCGATATATTGTATACTGCACAGACGCCCTCAACGCTCAACACAAATGAAAGACGATCCCCTACAATTCAGTGTTCGGATTCGGTAGAACTGCGAGATCGATTGATCGATCGGTCGTACACATCAACACATATTTCTAGACGTATTGTGCGCATTAGATAGCAGGCTCAGTCCACGAATTGTGCGCTTTATGTACAATTCGAAGACATTTGAGGAGTGGCGATCATGAAAAAGTGCAACATCATGTTATCGAATAGCTTCAAATTGCAAGGAAAGCTCGTACATGTATTGCGTGGGGAGCACATGCTGTCTAATAAGAGGTATTTCTTTTATTTGGCCATTGATGAACTGAATTCAGACACCTAACTTAACATTATTCGGCCGAGGTGCGACTCATAGATTTGGGGATAATCTCTCAAAAATTATTGTTGAATGACAGTGAAAGAAATCGACCAACACAACTAATCAGAATCAGCTGCATATTCCGAAACCACCTTCCGTAATTCATACATAATTGTGTAAAGGACTGAACTTACAGGGCGAGTTGTATTTTAAACGTAACTGTAGCTGTCTCATTTATAAACTTAGAATAAAAACTGGACGTTCATAATTTATCACTTCAATGAATTCTGTTAACGCCACATTTAATGAACCAGTGACGCCAAATATTTGACTTTTATTAACTGATCGGTAAATTTGTTTCCAATATTTCATGTACATGTACAGTACCGTGGTTGTCACCAATTTTTACACATCATTTGAAAGAGGGTAAATTGTATTTGGTTTCAGTTTGAAATAAACGTATTTTCGTTTCATGTACAGTACAAGGAAATTAATGTTATGTTTAATAAATAAAAATATAAGAAATTGGCGTAGGTGGCGTTCTCGACTCCATCTTCGTGCCGACGACCACCCCACGGCCGATTTTTTCAAGTCGTTCGTTGCGCAACGTGCCGACCGCTTCCCGACACAGACAACCGCGATACAACAAGGCATCATCCTACGCAGAAAATCCCCGGCCAATAATAATTCCCTTCTGTCAATCAGCCGCGTAATTTGCCATGTACGTACGACCAACAATGCCAGCGCTAGCTTACGCGCCCTCGCCACAAACGTTAAATCGAGGAAAATTAGCCATCAGCTTTTTTCCGAGGCGACGTGACTCTAGAGCGCAAAGCGGGGTCCCATTATCTCCGTGGGACCACTGAACGCCAACGTGGACCAAACCTTGGCAGACCTTTTTTATATTTGGTGGTATTTTGCCCCGGGTGTCTACATAAATGGCATCGGTGAAGACGACGAGTATACATTAGTAGTACTAGTATTGGTTTCACCGTTTTGACGTGATACGTCGTAAACAACATTCTAGAAAGAAACAATTTCATATATCCAAGAATACATTTAAAATTAGAAAACACACTGTAGTTTGAAAAAATCAATATAGTTATACGGACTGACATTAAATACAGTATGCCAAAGTCTAGGGTTGAAGTACATCTACTTCTCAAGTTATAAGTTAAAAAGGACTAATTTCAGCTTTGATCCTAGCAATATGGCTGACTAAGCACTCATCAGATAAAAAACTACTAGCACTAACAAGTTTAGTTTTTTCAGTCCGTCATAGCCACAAATGGTCCACTGCGGTCCCGGGATCGATTCCCGGTGCGAGCTCTCGTTTGTCAGTACGATTTATCACCAAATCATACTTCGGGCGAAGAACCACTTAATTAAAATTGATTCAAATTAAAAAAATACGAATACAGTATACGAAATTTGTATCGGATAGAATCGGACATGTATCAGAATTCCAATAACTTATTTCTTGCTAATTTGAAACTGGTTATTTTTAAAATTGACCCGTTGAGACGCATTTCTTAAGAGGATTTCACATCGAGATCCGCATTTCTCGATTAATCGTAACAAATTTCCACATCAAAAGCGAAGGAAGAGAGGAACACCGTAAGTTGTGCGATTGTCACAGATTCTATCGAATGTCATAATGTTCCATCTGATGACTGGGTCCGGGCACCAAGATTCACACAGACAATAATGTGAAGCCGCTCGAACGGAGCGCTTCGTCCAGCGAGAAAACGCTCACCGGTTAGACAACGTATAGCGCACGCGATAAATTCGATAAAAAGATTTGTGGAATGGGAAGGGGATCGGAGGAGAGAGGGGAAGGGAGGAGCATTAAAGATAATCGAAGGAGCCAGGGGAAAGACGACGACTAAAAGGAAATGGGGAGCTTCTGTTAAGAGCCAGCGGCGCGAGCGCAGCAAGAGAAGATGACAAGTTGGTTGAACCCTTGGCCAAAAAACATCGTCCACACGCACTCACAATGACACCCAACTGTCGCATTTGACCAATTACGGAACAAAAATAGCTGTGGGCGGAATCATAGTTACTAAAACGTTGCAACAACACAACAATATGACACATTTTATAAAGTAACAGATCCAAAGTACTGTGGACTCGAGCGGCAATAGGATTCTTCCAGACCAGAGTTCATGAGCTTTTTAAAAAAACAACAAATTTGAACGAAATATAGAGGTGTCGAGTGGTCGAGAGGCTAACGTTTCGGTGATCGCGGTTTCGATTCCGGCAAACACCTTCGGAATTTTTCGGGCGAGAGAAATTCTTTCACACACCTTCTATCGGAATAGAAGTCAAATCATGACCTGTATGTACGATATCGGGGAGTTAAAGATCCCTTTCCTAGGCAACCTAGGTTAGACAATTTCCAGGTCGCCTACCTGGGGGGGGGGGTTAAGATGTTTAATCAACGGTGAACCTCTTTAACAAACATTTTTATTATTGGACGAAATATAATTACGAAACGAAACAGTGATGCTAAAATCAAGTTTTATTTTTTGATTGGTTGAGCAGGACAGCCTCTACAATATTATTTGGCTGCCAATCTTTGTGGAAAGTAGTCATGCGCTGTTGCCAAGGAGTGAGGAATCCTTTCCCCGATTTGTTGTTTGTCCTCGTAAAGCGCCCGGTGACGTCGTGAACCGGGGTTCTTTTATGAGAGATGAGAGAGAGGATGAAGACGTCACCCGTTGGATCGGTTTAAGTGCGGCTATAGCCGGGGTCCAACAAATGCATTGTCACCCTTCCACATTTAATTAAGCCACCAGATCAGAAACTAAGGCCAGCCGAGCGCTAAAACAGATTACCCGGGGCCTTTACACAGCAACAACGACATCGCTACAAATTAGACATCCGACATCCTACTGTACACGGTCTACAGTACGTCGGGGTGAAGAAAAAAAAACATAAATCTGAAATGACTAGTCATGACTCAGACGCGTGGTGTGCGGGAGGGGGAATGCATTAGTATGCGCATGGAGATTGCTGGAAATCCGGGAGTCGGTGAGATGATTAGATTTTCGTACTCGACAAATCGAGATTCACGCCAAGGCCCACGTAGACAAATTTATTGACAAGAAACAGAACTTGTGGGGAGAAAAAAAAGATCTATTCAAGTTTAGACAATCCTTGAATAGTGACTTGCGTTTAGCCTATTCACACGCAGGTTGCACATTGTTGGATAAATAAATTATTGGTGACGTCAAACACACACAAAAAATGAAATTTTTAACCATGTCATGCTTCTAACATTCACATTCAACGCGTACTGAATATAAAAATCAGTTTTTGAACTATGGCAAACACCACATATGACCAGAACTGTAACTACAGCCCAATTTGGTGTTCGATCATTCGGTAGATATATCGGTTCTTCCTTTCCTGTCCAGTAACATTCTAACGAGACCCGAGCAATATTTAATAACTTCAACATGTAATCCTCCATGCAATATTAATACCAACCCGTGCATTAAAAATTGATATTTCGAACTCAACTCGCACATTGCTCATCAATTGAAACATAATCCATGTTCATTCAGGTAGACCCACAATTGTTCATTGATGTTGGTGCCACAAATGACATCAACCGGACGCCGACGCCACTATGATGCTCATCGATTCGTTCGACAAATGGGAATCGATTTCGGGTCACACTCTCAAGTCCCGGTCAAACCTCGACCATTGGTTAAACGATGTCGCGTCAAGCTACATGTATTTAGTTCAAACATGTGCGGCGGCATCCTGTGTCACGTCTTTTTCATGTGGCTTGTCAAGACACGTAGCGGGTCCCGAGAGGCAAACTGTAAATGGCACGGACAATGGCAATCGAGAGCATTTTTTCCTCATAACAGCGAGAATAAATCAGCAGTGCAATCGCGCGAAACCTACATTTCTGGTCAAGCAAAAAAAGAAAAACAAGTTGGCCAAGTGGCAGACACAAAATACGCCTTGCGGAAAGGGGCGTGGTTCCCTGCCTTACATATCCCCCCTTCACTGTAGTCACTGGACTACAGGATTTTCTGTACCCCTCATGGTGCTTAGGCACTATGACGAGGGGCACATTGTCACCAGTACCCCGGAATCGAATAGTCGAGAGCCTTCGCCGGGATTAACGAATTAGGAATATTTAAGAATATGTAGGCTTCATGTACAGCGAACTAACTACTCCCCCAATATACAAAAGAAATCTCGATCAAATCAGACAAGTCCGCCGCCACAAGACAGCAATCGCCGTAATGCCGCAGCCACCACATGTTGTCGAGCCAAATTTATCAGATGGCACGTACTGTATACACATTGTACTCCAGACAAAGACATACAATCGTAGAAGTGAGTATAGGGCCCAGCCGTGCAATCTCGCTTGATGGATGTCTCGCAATAAATTGGACCACAAAAAACCCCAACCAAAAAACAGCTGCGCACAATGCAGCGTAACTTGCATCCAGGATGGACTCGTTTACACATGTATCATCAGATCTGATGCGCATGCCACACACAGTGTCAATGACTTTTCGAAATCTATGTACAGCGACGGGGTATCTGTTTACATTTGATAAAAGTCAAATAATTTTATACGTTCGAGCATGGTTAGCCCAATTACGAACTAGTCAGGCCGTAAATATACAGAACCATGATTCAAGGCACTGTAGATGTGCCATGTACGTGTTGGTCTTTCTTACCAGTCATTACCGACATCATTCAATGTAGCCAGACACTCTCTTGAAACATTTCAGAAGCCCGACGATAAACAGATATCAGAAGATTACAATTACAATATGTACCCACAAGCAGCCCCCAAGAGAGGGGCCTATGGCGGGGGTCGAACGACCAGTTGTAT
>JAQGBY010000510.1:0-43271 GCA_034698785.1 Mycogona germanica | reverse complement strand
GGTGCTGTCCCGGAGACAACCCCTATTTCATTATGAATATTTTATTTTACGATCTACCCTCTGTTTTAAAGTTCGACCTCTTCCTCCTCCACTTTCAAGCCCGTTTTTCGATTTAACTTGTTTCATTTTCTTTTGGACGTGCGCAATAGCACACCGGCTCGAATACAACTGACGAGGAGCGCGGTTGCTCTGAAATATATTGTTAGCCAGAGAAACGGTAAAAAAAAACTTCCTTTTTCAATTTTTGGGTAATGACGAAAGTCATGGTTGGGTTCGTACGTTTGTCTGTTGTGTTTTCGTTCTTTATTTATGTTATTTGTAGTTTCACTCCACAGTAGAATGTTTTATTTTCTATTGCGGTGTCGTTTCTTGTAGCCGTTCGCGTCCAGCGAGTCATTCAATTTTAAATGTTTATTTACAGCGGAGATAACTGTAATATTTGTGCATATTATAGGCAGTGGCTATTGAATTCGAGTAACCGGAGAATATATGCTATGGTACAATATTTTGGTGGGCCCTCACACAGCGCCAATGAGGTCACACAAAAACTCAGTTGATTACGTCTGATAAAACATAAATGTTAATTTTATTTGAAATACGTTCCATTGTTTGATGTAAATAAATTTTAAAAATCTGACGTACTGAACTATTAATATAAATATTTTTTTTAATTCACTGATTTGAACACAATAAGAAGACAATTTAATATTGCTATAATATATACAAGAAATATAATAATATAATGTAGTAGTATACATATTTTGTATATATTATAGTAATATTTTTCGTCAAAGCTGTCATCCTCGTCATCTGAAAGATAATTATTATCGGTTGGAATTAAAACATGATCATTTTATAAATTTACAAAGCCAATAAATATAATAAATAAGAGTGATACTGTGAGAGTGTGTGGGGGGAGTGGGCGACGGATTGAATCGTTCTGTTTTCGTTTTGTGGCGGACAGGTGGCGAGTGAGGTTGGACGAGTTGGCGGGAGAGGCGAAGCGGAAAGTCTGGTTCTGGCGGTGGACGTTTGGCGTGCGACGATTGGACGAATTGACGAAGGGAGGTGAAGCGGAGAGTTTTCCGGCGGAGAAATCGATATATAAGGACGACGCTGCAGTGAGGAAATCGTATTCTCTATTCGACGCTGATACCGCTTGGACGTGCCGCTTCTAGTGGAAGTTATTATTTTATTCGGTTAAAACTTTTATTGTGGATACGCGAGTAGGGTTATTCCCTGATGTTTTAATATTAATTGGTTTGATCGTGGCCAAGTGAAGTTTCGGTTTTATCTATTGTATGGAATTAAGCCAAGATCTACAAGTGATAATAAACAGTGATTGAGAAAGTAAGAACATTGTCCTCGGGAGTCTTTAATGAACTCGGATTGTGCAGTTGTGAGAGAATATCGGTATTCAAGTTTACAAATTGTCAGGAATTGCGAGATTTCAGCAGAATCTGCTTATAGTTTCCGACACTGTGATGCGCAAGTGAATCACATTTTAAATAATTTACATTAGAGGTAATTTCATGTCTTGTTTCATTACAATTACAATATGTACCCATAAGTACCTATGGCGGGCTCTTGACTTGAGACTCATTAAGACTATTCCACTGTCGACACACTCTGCGAAATGTCATTTTGTTTTGAACAAACAAGTGCGTGAGTTTATAATTTCCAGAGTGGTAATTTGAAATATTTCCTTGCATTCCAAACAAAATTACATTTCCATGGAGCGAATAGCCAAGATGGCGCTATTAATCCAGTTTCTATGTTCGCACGTACAGTGCATATTCGGGAATGTGATCTCAGGAGGATGTCCAAAAATGTTCCTGTATACTATCATGCAAACACACAAGACTTAAAAATCGACTAAGTCTCTGAAGGCGAGGAGTGACAGCAGTTGCAGAAACGCGAATGCTTTCTTAAGCTTCAATTTACGTTTATGAAGTGCACACATTTCCCATTGTGAGTCAATATTATTGGAATTACGTATCCGAAAGTGGCTTCCATCTCGCATTATTTGGAATGGAATTTAGAGAAAAGTGTCTTGGTGCACCTTCGAGAGCAATCGGTATTTGAAATGACGAATTTGACAACCGGTGTACTTACTGTATAGACCTCGTCAGACTGGTAATGCTAACAGGTCAAAATCGATAGTATTTGGTATCAAGATCCGCCAAATTAAGTGACCCTCATTTTTGACTCGTTAAAACTTTTTTCAGTGCGCTCTGGAATTTTGGAAAGGTAATTGCCGGGTTCTTAAACACATCCTGGAAATTTCCGATACAAATCTTCAATGACTTCCATGGAAGAATAATTAACATTTAGACGTCTTCAGTAAATGACGTACTCGATTTTTAAGACCTCCTCTAAACAAATACCCCCTGCGAGAGTCTCACAACTTAACTGAATACGTCATAGAATCTTAGGACAAGCGTCAACGTCTTATCGTCTCAACTTAAAAAGGAAGACGCCTCGATCATTATTGTAGGCGTAGATCTCAGGAGGTTTACTTCCGAGAAGAAGAAGAAGAAAAAAACCGATTGCATGGCAATGCATGCCGGGATCGTTCGAACGACGTCGAATATTTATACGTCGGCTTCGATCTCGAGCATATCAAATACTTGATCGAAGACCGTGCGTCGGGGCGGTTGCCGAAGCAGAAGCAGCAGCAGCGAAGATGGGTCAAACGGGGAGACAAATTTAATATGGGAAAGCGTATAAAGCAACAGTCTATATGTACATAGTATGTGCACGTACACGTCTAAGGTGCAGACTCCTATCGCATACAGTACACGAGTGTAGTTGTACAAAAATATGATAAAATGCGAACAAAAAAATGCTTCGTGCGTGGAACAGGAAAAAAAATTGTGGGTCTGTGTGCTGGGGTTCGTTCGACCTGGCGAAATGGTAACTCGGCGAGAACAGAAATTCCAGAACATTTTCATTTAACGGGATTTTGATACTTGATTGGCCAAGTAACAATTACATCAACATGATGCTTTATGTTTCGATAAGATATTTTTCTTTGGTTTCCGCTGGAGTAAGTTACATTTCATTCAACATTTTTAATAAACAAATCTGTAGAATATTTAATTGAAGCGATGAAACTCAGAGTGGTGTATCTTGATTTAAAAAAAATTAGTTCTGGGCGATCTTGAAATCTTGAAATGTGAAACTATCGATAGAAAATGTAACGTAAGCCAAAGCTTTTCTATTGTTCTAACAGCAAACGTTAGACTGGTACACGGAGCCCTGTACCTATTAAAACCATCTTCCTGTTCAATTTCGAGCTTACATCTTACCTCACTATAAGATTCGCCCCTACAATTACTTGATAAAATGTTATTGCATGTGCAGTACTTGTAGAACGTCGAACTTCGTCAAACGTCAGTGCCTCATTATACTCGTAGTTATGACGCTGAGTTGTGATGCCGAACTATGCGACAACATTACTCTAATATTGTTATTACTCTATATAGCATTCTTCTCATGCCTCTTCTTAACCCCCTTTTTCAGATTTTTCAATCTTTGTCATTATTCGGAATTGCGTAGTAGCAGAACCACCACAAATACACAACTGATGAGAGAGAACTAGGTCTCTCCTGAAAATGTTACGGTATCGAAATCTTAATTTTTTAAAATCTTTTTTGGGGTTTCACGAAGGAATAAGGGTGATGTCTTTTCAAAGTACGTTTCACAAAATTTAGTTTATTATTTTTATTAATACAGCATCGCCAGCTCGTTATCAATTTTACACGGCTCTGCCTGTAGTAGCCATCACTCGATTCATATGCCTTCTTGTTATTACTCTAATTATTACTCTAACTTGAAATAAAAAAGTGAAGAAAAATTACTTCAGTTTTTGACGGTAATATACTCTATTTCTAAGCAGTGTCATAACTTTATAATAATAATAAGATATCTCCCAAATTTCGTTCCACAACTCTGCAAGTGATGTTTTTCGAAACACGTCAGTCTGTTTGTTTCCTTTTACTTCTCAGTAACGAATGGAACATTTTCGTGTTTCACTGTACACGTACATCCTATCGAGGAGGAGGGGTGGGGGTTGTATGATGTACGGGTGGCTAGTGCCTGTATAGGCGGGGGAGGACGTGCCGGGTACGGATGGGAAATTCGGGAGAGGATTCGCGGACGAGAAAAGGGAAGTAGCAGCTCATCGAAAATTCCACGGGTGGAAATAAATAGATCTCGTTCGATCCTGAATTGCATGCGAACGTGATACGAATAAAAATAGCCAGCGCCATCCCTACGGTCCCCGGCGACTATCCAAGACTAGTCAGACTTTTTTTAGGGGGTGGGGGGATGATAGAAAATATGTCTCTTCACTATTCCACTAAAAAACACCACTAAGCATCGTCACTACAAAATGGAATCGTGCAACACTCGCTCGGGAATCGATTATTTCAGTATCGATTTAATTGCGCGTCAAATCCCGGATAGTCGTCGGATCGAAATCTTGACCGTGCAACAACCGCGAAAAAAATACGGCTGCCTCTGACCGTACACATGGTCTAGGGGTGAGCCAGAGCAATAGCGAGGGTGGGTGGACGAGAGAATAGGATGGATAGCGAGAGAGAGAGAGGCGGAGCAGCGGACGCGGGACACACTCAATTCTATTATTACTCTGGTACAAACCGCTGCCACTCGATGCACTTCAAGCGCTCATTTCCGGGCTACTATGGAAAATGGATACCCCTTCGGTCACCGTGGTCCGCGCGTCATGGAAAGTGACTTGCGCGCTCCCTCCAGCCTTCTCCCCCTATTACACACGCACCCCCGACCACTACTACCGTCACCGCCATCACCACGAGGACAATAGTCTACGCCCCCATCGGCGGCCGCAACAAGCCGCGTCCATAACTCACCAGTGAAGGAGTTTGTACGGGCCAAATCGAAAGGGGGAAAAAAGACGTGGCCACGATATGGCGCTCCGGCTCGTCAAGATTCCTCCGGATCGACATCCCGCAATCGGACATCTGGATTGCAATTTTAGATTTCAATTTTCATTTTTATTATGAAGGGATTCAGCCATTACGCCACCTACCGGCAAACCGTTGAATGGTCCTTTTTGACATCATCAAATTAGGGAAAGTTAACTGAAGAGAAATTATTTTTATGGATGTTCGTTAGATGGCGCTGGAGAAAAGAAAGTTGAGCACGACGTTCATTCAATCGGGGGCACCAACCCTAGTATTTTACCATTCTATTCGTCAAGAATGGCCAAACACAAATACGATTCCACATGAATAGATGTGGCGAAGAGAGGTGGATCGCGGCACAAAAGGGAAAAAAGAAACTTACTGCAGGTGTGCTGTTTGTTCGGCCGGGACCGGAGGTACAAACCTAATACTCACGGGACAATTTTCTCTCCCCCATTGTGTTCGCTGCCAATTTATTGGAACAACCTATTTCTCCATTAGGACTGGGTCCACACACATTGGTAGAACCTCCTTTAACAAACAAACTCTATCTTTTGGTAAGCCGCATCGCAACACGACGACAAGAAACCATTTGGCAATATGCGCACAGAACGAATGCCAAAAAAAGGGCAAGACTCCAATGACTCTCGCAATAATTCCATAGAGATGTTCGCCACAATACATGCTCAAATAAAATATTAACGAGCGAGTAGGAAACGATCCGCTATATCAACGGATGAAATTGAGAGCCATGGTTGGATTTCCAAAAGACACGGCAAACAATGTATACGTAATTGGCAATTCACAATACATCCGTAGTGCAATATTAATGAGCGAGGAGGCGACCCGTTCTGAGAACGGGCCAAACTAAACTTGGATGTTCATATTAGGTTATCAACACAAAGCCGGTAACCAGTGAATTTGTAATTGGCAATTTGTCTGCAGTTGTAAAGTATTGATAATAATGTAATCCCAAAACTATACCGATCAATGAGTCATTTCGTATTCTATTGCAATACAGTTGCCTCTCTTCTAAACTTTACCATTCTTTGAAATATACATGCGAATCGCTCGTCAAACAAAAGTGAACATGACCAGTCGGCAATGCGTTCGTACGCCGTTTTCTTGTTCGTGTGGGGGAAACGTGCTTCAATCTAGTGTCATCCAAAATTTATCCCTTTCAAATTTCATCACTGTTGTGAAGGCAACCTTGTCGATGCGACAGTGCATATGTAATGGGCGACGGGGAAAAAAAAGTGCGGCAGACGCCACCGCGGTGGAAACACGGGAGACACGCATCGGCCAGGCTTTCAACGCCACGATTAGCGAATGGTCGCCATGTTTCCGAGCGTCTGGTTCACCCCCGGCGCGCGCCGAGAGTCGAATGCACTTCCGATGCGACGTTACGCACCTATGCACCTCGTGTCATTTATTATTTAGAGCCAGAGTGACGTCACCGCTGTTTGGCATGCGACGCACAAAATTAGGATCACTGGCGTCGACAGAGGGCGCTCTCAATGATGATTTAGTGCAACACGACGATCAGCCTTTCGCTATCCGTATATGCTCTCAGAGCCGCTCGAGCACTCACTTCACTGCCATATGCGCGATGACTAAGGGGGCGAAAAGAGGGAGGGGGGTTTACATTCTCAAATGTTCGAACTACATTTCCACGCCCAGCCTTAAACGCACCCGACATCGAAAGTTTTACAGGGTTAAATCGGACAGAAACTTCTGGACATTGCGGTTGGATAAAATACGTTTTATATTTCATCGTTTAGACCATAAGTACTTGCAAGTGCTTGACTCGCAATTTCTTAATGGCTCGCAAGTGTATTTTTAATCTATAAAAAATGCTCGTTATAAAAGCTTGCCAGCTCTGCCAGCCTCAACGCCCTCTAAAGTAAAAATAAGTAAACTTCCGTAGTCGTCTTTCAAGCAATAGTCATCAACGGTTACATCGCAACGAAAAATTTGCAATTATCTTTCATTTGCACGATAAAGTTGAGAATACACAGTTCATAACAGAATATAAGAAGGTCCGCAAATTTAACGTTTTGTTTCATTAAAAGTAATTGTCGAATTTTGATTGTCGTCCACCAATCCTCAACTTCAATTGTGCATGTATATCGTGTATTATACTAAAATAGGCTTCTACATTCTTCATTGAGCTGTATTATGGTAGGTCATGGTCATGTCTAACACTAGCTTCTGCTGCTGATAGATTGATTCCCAACTTGGCGCTATTCACTTTAAAGCTCGGTTAAAAGGCTCCTGAGGAGCGGCTCTTTCCTGGTGTAAACCGCGCTTAATGATGCAGGACAAATGTACCGCTGATTGCAATGACCACGATTTGCGATACATTTTTTTAAGTTACGTATTTATTAACTAAAATGTTTTTTATATTGGTGAAGTGCTATCCTGATAATATTTCTCGTCATCAACAATGATATTTAATCGTGAAGATGGGCGGCAACCTTTGGCCCAGATATCGTAATTTTGTTCGCTACCGCCAGGGCTAGTAGTACGATGCCAACAGCCAATGACTTTTGAAATAGCGTGCAGGGGGGAGGGGGAAACAGCCAATACAACGATTCGTTGTGTTCGGGTGGAAATAGAACAAGATAACCCCACAACACTACCACCACCACCACCACCCACACCCGTCGAGAGTCTATACCACTACTCCCCAATTCCTCCATCTTCCAACTCCAACCCCCCTCGAGTTCCATTTTTCTTCGTCCCGTCCCAAAACCGCAATAACTGACGAACAAAAGGCTAAACAAACGAGGAGAGAGAGAGACCGAGAGAAATTCGGTGATGCCGCATAGCCACGGTGGACATGCGGGCTGTTGGTTTTGCTTTCTCGATTTGCCAGATCGAGAGAGAGAGAGCGAGAGAGAACGCGCGCGCGACTGTGTAGTGATTAATTAAATCCGCCATTGTTAACTGCGTCAGCCGCGTGATGACGGAACGCGCGTCTGGAGTCGTTCTCTCCCCCTCCCCCACCTCCACCACCACCACCACCACCACACCCACCCACGATCCAGATTATACGGAGAAAGTTGGCGCGTTCTCGGTCCAACGACTTCTTAATTCGCCGCTGCCATTCGCCATGTACGCGCAGGGGGTCCGACGATGGATAGAAAAACCGAAATCCGAACGTAGATTCAACGAGACGCGATAAGTATCTAGCTTGCAACGATGGCGACGAAGTGAACGATCGTATATCTACTTTTTTTCCACCTGAGCGTACAGTACATCAGTTGCGATATTTAAAACAAGGATTTACCGGTATCTGAATGCCTCTCTGGAAAATGTCGTGCTCCCTCTGTCGTCGCTAAATCTAAGAAGATCGGCTTCTAAGGAGCCAGTTTTCTGCAATGCGTTGAATAGCATTGCAGGTAACTGTTTACGGACGTATTTGTTCTCAAGTTCGAGCAAAGAAGCGCACCTTGATATCAATCTCGTGCGTAAACAGTTCCCTCCAGTACTATAAAACAGACCGGAGAAGATCGGCTCCTTAGATGTAAATCAAACTTAACAATACAATTTATCGCAAATACTTTAGAAGAGGTCACGCGTTTTCGATAGGGAGCTTGCTTTGTTAAATTTAATTTACATTTGGAACATTTCATCTTTTGCTCCACCTAACCACCAGGGAAAGATTTCAAATGTCCACGCTGGAGATTTAAAACTCACGTACCTGTTTAGAAGAACAAAATGATATTTCGATGGAGCAAAACGTGAAATCTTCTCAAGTGTAAATGGTGCTTTACGGGTCCATGCTTCATCTCTCATTAAAAAATAATAATACAAATTCGGAACAAACTAAATAATGATAATTAATTACTCAAATTAAGTGACTTATAAAGGAGATGTAAGAGTTAAGATCCAACCGGCCGGATCTAAACTCCTATCATTGTCATAATGATAATGAATTACTCAAATTAAGTGACTAATAAAGGAGATGTAAGAGTTAAGATCCAACCGGCCGGATCTAAACTCCTATCATTGTCATAATACAGAAAAATTTAAATTCGTGGTAAATTTTGGTAACATTTCTTGTATTAGTGACTTATTTTATTCACATTGTAGTCTGGTTGATAAAATGTTCTACTCGCCTTCGACATACCGAACACTGCATATTGAGTCATTAAGAGATTGAATTGAAGAAAGAGACATTTTCAGTCGGTCTCGATTATAGCAATAACTACTGGCGCACATGAAATTAATTTCAGCGTCGCTAATATTTTCGAGCATCGTGTTCGTGTTGTGGTGACACTTCGATACAAGTATAAACAACGCAATGTAATTATTTTTGTTGGACTGGAATAAGTGAGGGAGGTGGATATCTGATAAAGAGCTGCGCACCTTCTAGGTTATTGTCGGCCCCCCCTAGACGTCTACTATACGACAAAAGGAAAGCGATCAACCGTCACGAGGGGGCGTCACGCTCGCAACTCCGCACGACCCACGCGGGCGCGAGCAGCATGCCATGTGCGTGCCATTCCAGAGGGCTGTTCAGCCAACACCTCACCCTTCACTGTCACCACCACACACTTTACCGGTAAAACAAGACTAATAATCAAAACTAAGCGCTCATTTGGTGTGTTGTATCGATAGAATCTACTCCAAAATTTTATTCAATCAATAATTTCAACTTACATTTTCCATCAGTGCGTATTACTTGTTCGACAAATATTTTTGTCAATATTCTAAACGGTTCTTCTAGTGCAGGCCGGGAAAGTGTTCCGGATGAAATAAATCATGACTCCAGATATTTCTGGAATATTGATAGAAACTCTTTACGAGATCTAACTGACCTCGTCACCACAGTTAGACCTCGTCCAGAATTTCAATCAATATTTTAGGAAAGTTTTTGATAAGATTATTTCCTCCCGCCTGATAAGAGATCGCGTGATCATGGGCGTACGCGAGTTAAGGGGGTGGCTGAGGCTTAACGTGCCTCCGTGCCCGGAGACCCCAGTCGTAACCCCCGCTTAGTGTTCGTCCGTAAACCGGATTCACCTCCCCCTCACCCCTCGCGACCTCCCCTCCTCCTCCTCCTCCTCCTCCTCCCCGCCCTGCACCAACGTCTATATAGGCGCACGCATGGCTTGTTCTAAACGGAAATTATTTCACATTTTTCAATCACGCAATGCTCGGCTGCAATTACCCGACGATTATTCGCCAGTTTTTTTTATCGGAAAAATAATTCGGGTGCCGATTCCCGTTCCCGCGAGAACCAATCCGCGTATCGTAAGTGCTTTCTGTGGGGGTGGAGAGAATTGAGGATTTATATGGTGATGGGGGGGGATACAAAAATGTCCAGTGCAGACGTAGTCCATTTCGTGGTTTAGGGAGACAGGGTGGTGGTGAGTTTGTAGCAGTGAGATTACATGCAAATCGGTTAGAATTGATCCCCTTCTCTCTGCAAGTATTTTTTTTTTAAAGAAATGTATCCGTTTTTATCGTTCATGACAAATAGAATTTTCTCGTTTGCTGTCCCTGGTTGAAACGAAAGTTAATCCATCGGCAACAGTCGAAAATTGCAAGAGAGAGCTAGCTCTAGCACAGAGTGTATAATTGGGGCAGCAAATTTAGGTACGCTTTCCTGCATTGATTGCGTGCAATGCCTGTTTTGCTTGCGCGTGTCTAGTGAATGACGCTCGGATTGCTCGCTTACAAGGGGCAGCAACACAATGCGAAATTCCCATGACAAGGCCATCGTTGAATCTTTTCCATTGAGTTCTACTGTAGAACTCGGTTTGAAAATGACACTAGCATTCAATAAGTTGACGAATATTAACAATTCGTCAAGTAATATAATTACGTAACATTTAATATATAATATAACTAAGCTGAATGCAGTGTTTTATTGAAACAGATGTTTTGTTAAACCATTTGACAACATCAGATTTGAACAGCTGATTGAGCAAGCTCATCGCCCAATTTTTGATTTAGTCTAGAAATTGTCTTCAAATTTGGGCGTCGCTCTTTAGGTAGGGCATTCTCAGAAATAGCAAACTAGGATTTTCACTGATCATATACGCTGGTTATTATTTCCGAGGCAATTCAATTTAAATATGTCAAGCCCGTACTCTGCCAGACACCATTAAAAAAGAAATAAATCTGATTTTCTTTCAGATGTTTAAGAGAAATGGGAAATGCGATTGGCCCACATTTTTACGTGGCTTTGTCCTTCGTTCCCCCTTTTTATTACCGTGGAGAGCAAATTTGTATGCCATTGTACGTTTTTCCTTGTTAGGCGGAAAAGGGAGACTTGGACCAAAATTCATTTAACATCTAAAAGGATATGGCAGCGGCAGTTCTGTTTTGCATGTAAATGCATGTTTAAATTGCTACTGAATACAAATGTGGATTTCCGGAAATTAATGTCAATAAATCGTAAACTAGAACACCAAATTGTTTTAAACAAAGGCGGTCAGCTCTGATTAAATTTGACCACTTCGACGGAGGGATCATGAAATTTGTAATAATGTTTGTGCAAAAATGCATGCGAACAATATTATATCATTGGACTGAAAAATCTAAAATTCATAAAATGTTCTTTATCCTGAATGAATTTTAACTTTTGCAAAGAAAATGTCGGAACTCGAGATCCAGTGTTCGGTCGCATCAGACATTCACCTACACGTTCAACCCTGATGCTTAACCCCTTCTGACATAAATCCTCTCATTTTTTATCAAATTGTGATATTACACAGGACTTATATGGATATAGCCAGGCGTTTGCATTTGAGAATAGAGAGCACAAATGGGTGATCGTCTGGCCCATCAGACAGCTACCAGCAGTTTGGAAATTTTTAGCACAGCTCACGTTCAAAGAGCACACAGCCAGAATAAGTTCCTGAGAACACACAGTTCGATATCGACACATAATTATATTTACATCCACGAAAGGACATTTCGGTTTAATTTTGCATACAGCGCAATAGACCCGCAACAAGCAAATAATTTGCACTCCA
Organism: Mycogona germanica; assembly: GCA_034698785.1. Classification (NCBI taxonomy): domain Eukaryota; kingdom Metazoa; phylum Arthropoda; class Diplopoda; order Chordeumatida; family Chordeumatidae; genus Mycogona; species Mycogona germanica. The sequence continues at coordinate 31,330 of JAQGBY010000510.1, read as the reverse complement.
GAAATAAAAAAAAATTTAAACCACGAGAAAGATTGACAATTATTTTAGATGAACTATTTTAGACAACCCATTGTAATTTAGCAACCGTTACAATAAGGATGACTGGGCTGTAGCAATCTAATGAAATTCATTCGAAATCGAGATGTCCTGTATTAGGTTGCTATTAATCTAGATATCATAAACGATTGTGTCAGCAAGAGGACGTCGCAAGTCCCATGAGTAGTCATTGCTGGAAACACCACTGCTATATTCACTTATCCATTCTGAGGGTACAATATAGAACAGTTAGTTGGGTCTTAGGCGGATACGACAGTTTGTGAGCGTTCGTAAAGCGCTCCCCTCTTCTAGGTGACCGATGAGTCCATGTCAGCTTAGCCGAACATTGATAAACACGATGACGGGCAGTGAGCGTGCCACGTCCTGGGGTCCGTTCGCCCCCAAGTAAACCTTAACAATCGACAGCAGCGACACTATCGGTCGCATTCGTCATGACGGTAACGCCAATATTTTTCAGTTAAGACTGTCTCAGCTGAGACATCGCAAAATTATAAATTGGAATGGAGGGGAACGAAGAAAACCTGGCCTAGAAATAAAGTATTACTTAGATTAATCAGCTCGGTTAGAGTGCGACAAATATGTAATCAACAAAAAAGCCTCAATAGTAAATTAAATGCGTTGCGAATGAATCAAGCCTCAATAGTAAATTACATGCGTTAAAAATGAATTAAGCTGCGCGAATATTACATGTAACATCGCTGTACATGTAATTTCGTTTTAATTTCCTGAATAGTCTGCAGACATTGCTGTCTCACGGATTCTTTCTCAGTTAAATAAACTTAAATTGGTCGTCCGATCAATGACTCTGAAAACTTAAAAATTAAACTTGATATTCGAATTTTAAGAAACTGAGCGAACAAAACATGCGGTGGCGACGGACCGGGGTTTAATTCCAGACGCTATCTTGAGATATTTGTTAAGGATGTCCACCAACGTGTTCGCCTTAAAATCCCCTCAGGGGACGACCTATTAATTATGCCTAGCACAGGCTAATTCCTGACGCCGGCTCGCGTTTACTCCATCCCGAGGCACTGGTGGAATCGTATATTGCTGAAGAACCAAAATATTGATAGAGAATCTCAAGAAATAAATTCGTTCCGGATTCATTTTGTTTTCTCACTCAGTTCAAAAATAATGGAATCGTGTATTGCTGAAGAACCAAAATATTGATAGAGAATCTCAAGAAATAAATTCGTTCCGGATTCATTTTGTTTTCTCACTCAGTTCAAACGATATAGAAGCAATACAGCGTTTCGTCATATTCAATTCCCAATAAGGTGTATGGGTGAATGGGGAGTCACGGCGTGGCTTTCTTATCACGAACGGGGAGTTCTTGGCGTGGTCGGCCCGTCAGTGCAAGACCTCTCGGCCGGATCGCTTCGCCCGCCGCCGCCGTCCCCGTCCCCGTCGAATAATTGAATCATATTTCAACGCCGCCGAAAACCCCCCCATCCCGGACCGGGCAGACAGTCGACTGACTACTCGCTGGCCATCAAACTTCTGCGTGCTCTCCTCCGCTCGTCCACCGCGCGCTCCCCAACCTTTGGGATAGGCGGAGTGAGGGAGGACCGTCGGGGGGAATCCGGGAACCGTGCGACAGAGGTGAGCTCAGGCGGAAGAGCCGGATTGCCGGAGGGAGAAAAGATAGATGACCGCTCCATGGACGAGAGGCTTACGTCATGCTGTCTGTGACATGGACCGAGGCGTGTAGCGGCGGTGACCCCCAGCGCGATGCCTAAGGAGAATAGATGGACTTCACCTTTATATCCCCTCCGTCCCCGTCTCTTCATTCATGCCCACTATATCCAACCACTCGCCTCGCCATCATACATACTGTACATATATATCCTCCTGGGGTCCTCCATCCTCCCGCCAGCTCATCGTCGATTTTCTTCGGTTCTGCCCCGTGTTCGTTCACTTATGCTTAAGCATCGTCGACTTTTTACATATATTAAGTAGCCCTCATGCGATTCACTTAATGTTACAAACCGAGACTGTCTACCTTCGTGAAACTTCTGAACGACCACAGTTTACATCAGAGCATAGGTCCGGTCCTTTGTTCGGAAACTCGTTAAGAAGACATTTGGCTTCAAAATTTGTTGTGATGTCGCATTTTTTATTTTAGGTAAACGACATTTTTGCAGCAGAGTTAAGCAAACGCGCTATACATTTGCGAATTTCATAAGTAATCGGCAATAGAAAGGAGCCACAGGCAAGGCGCTACATTAGTACTGAAAAATTTAAAAAATAAATGTTGAATCTTGGAATTTCAAAGAGGATACTGTTATCTTAATTATCTCCAAATTTCATTATTTTTTTTTAATAATAAACGACTTTTATTCAAAGATAATCGTCAAAGGTGCCGGTGATTTAACACCTCAACCTTCCATCGAACGACATAAGGATGACAATTTAGAACTGACATTTTAGAACTGACATATAAGTTCATGATGTGGGTCTTTCCTTGAGTAAGAGAAACATCCGATATTGAAATTTCATTATAATCTGACTATTTTTGGCCGACTTATTAAAAATACTAAAAGGGGTCCATAGTTTCAGGTTCACCCTGTATATCCCCCGGCGGGTATAATACGTCAAACTCGAGCCTAAATTATTAGTAAGATACGAAAGACGTCACACTCCATTACGAACCAGTGGATAAGATGCAATAGAAGTCTCTGATCTCCCCAAGGCCTACCCCTTCATGCATGGCCGTCCTCCTGAGGCCTAGTGGCCTCTCCACCTCCATGTGGTGACCGGAGTAAGGGGGCAACCCCAGATTTAAAAAATCAGGCTTCCGGCCCACATTAGTTATTACACTGCAAATTAAATTGATACTCTGTATTCTCATGTGACATATTTATTCTGATGCATAATGTATTTAAGATTACATTTGTTAAAAAGGGCATCCAGAAAAATTATTAATCCAAAATTTTGGTCTTAGCTGGATATTATGAATGCTCGACTAGTGCAGCTAGCTGTAGGCGTTTGCATTATTTGGGTCAACATAAATTTACATGTCTGCAGACACGGACAAAAATATTTGCGAATGGTCTCGGGCGAAACACATATAAAGGTATATTTTAACATCGTTTACTGTACATGTTAGTGTTGTGTTCCGGTTTTCTAAAACCTATTTTGGGTGGATAGAAATGCGAGCTATTCGGTCTACACAATTACGAAATAGAATGCCCATTGTGCACGTAAAATCTGAACAGTCGAATCTCATTTTTAGTATTGATAAGGTCAGCGACATATCGTGAGAAAAAAACGGCAGACCGGTTAAATTTTTGTGGACAGGTAGATGCATATGCGTCATCAAATATTACGAGATTAACGAGACATGTAGATTAACATGGACTTTTGCTGATATTAGAAATGGTATGTGCATGGCAATGTCAACACACAATGTGTATTCACAATGCTGTATACACAATTGTAAATGTACAGGTATTTATTTTACTTGTTGTGTCCATGAGCAACAAAACACACGTATTTAAGAAACTGGAGTTGGTCAAAACGTCTTCCGACGCAATTTTTAATATTCGGATGGAGCGTCGTAGAGAGAAACGGAAATACGCATTATATTTTATTCGGACTCTAAGGAACACTTCCTCATGAATTATTTATTGTGGGCCATAAACCAACATGACACATTTCCTTTTTCTCTCTGCGATGTTCCATCAAAATATTAAAAATAGAATATGAAGACATTTTGTGCGACCATCGCAAAGTTAACCGTTGCAATTGTCTTTCATCAAATAAAATATTACCTGAACTGACGTTTGTTACAGTTCTGTTGGAATGAAATTAGTTAAACGGTGTAAAATAAAAACAAACATGAAACAATTATTAAAGTAATAATCCTAGGTTGGCATATTTGTAAAATAGTCTTCTTATTAACTAAACGTTTCTTCTATTGGCTCATTATCAGAATCAAAATGACCCCTCAGAATATCTTTGTGGCAATTTTGAAAGAAAAAATGATACCAAAAGAAAGTATTGTTTAAGCATTAATATGACTGATACAAGGAGACAGGAAAATTGCATTTGAAAAAGTTTCATAGACTGATTATTTGTCGTCTCACATTTTTAAAGTCCTGTCTGTATTTCGATGCCATGCACGCTGGTGTAGGCAGAAAATTTCATATTTTCCAGAAAAGCGAGCTCCAGTTCCGCAACCCACGATCGATGCTCGGAATCTCCAATCCTCAGTGAATTATTATATGTAACCGCGCTTTCCGGGTCCCCATAGCTTAATTCAATGAGCGGGGTTCAAAACATGCAAGACGCGCCGCACCCGCGGAAACACCGACGCCGTCGAACCCGGTACCCGATCATCCCACCGGATAGAACGCGCCGGTGTTTCCAACGAGGAGGCCCTCGAGCGTGTATGTGTGTGTACACACGGTTGCAGCGGCGCAGACTATGTTTGTTGTTGATGATGCCGTTGCCCGCAATTCGGGAAGAGAGGACCCCCGTGCACGTCGTTTCTCGGTTCACGGGCATGCGCAGATCTGCTCTTCCCGCCGAGACGTGGCAGCCAAAAAGATGTGGGGGACTAGAACACCGATGGACGAATTTGTCGGGACTCGTCTGGCGGACAGGAAGACCGTATTGTCGATTAGGTGACTAATCTCCCCCGATCAAACTTGGTAAATCCAATTCAATCCGGAGTACCCACTAAATTTATTTGCGTGTCATTTTCTTAAAATCATAAATCATTTTCGAGCATAAGATCAGGGATTGTCGTTATTCGATGGCATTTAAATACAACCGGTAAGTTACAAGAGCATTCCAATTTGAGCGGCTGCAAACGTGTTCACGGGTTTGGTGAACGGGCCTGCGTGTTTTGAGTGATTGCCAACGTATCAGGGGCACCAACAAATTCGTCTGGGTAATGTGGCTGCGATCTGCCCTTTAAACCGGGAAGCCCGTAACAGTTACGGTTTGGCGATACACATTTGTTGTTGGCTAGTTTGGGTTTTGAAAATCAATCAAACAATTTAGAAATAACTTAGCGTCAGTTCCCACGGATTTCTAGTTTAAATTTTTCATTTTAAATAGTATTTACTATTATTATACAGAGGGTGGTTAGGCAAAAATGAGACGAATTTGAAATTATATAATTTTGTGAATAATTATCACATCACACTGAAAAATTTTTTGCACTTGTTTTAAAATGTCTAAAATGCTAAAATGGCATGTCCATTAAATACTCCCTATTATTATTATATTAGAAGAGTTATCGCCAATTCTCGTCCGTCTTTTTCGTCCGGTCTGTCCCGGTACCCCCCATTTTTATTGAACAAGTTAGAACAACCGAAAACGCTACAAACAATTTGTAACAAAATAATGAAGCGGATTCGTAAATTCGTGTATATTCCATGATTCGGAATATGAAAATAAATGCAACAAATATTTTTAAATCATCTTAACGATTCCAATATAATTCATTGCCAATCCAATTCAATCTTTGAGACCGAATCGTTAATTGCCAAGCAAATATGTTTCGAATCTGGCCCAGATTTTTGCTACCCCAGTGTCCTTCACCAATCGAAACAGTGTCGCATGCTTCGAATTGTTATGGCCGCTTTTCGCAGACGTACCCACCAATCATTCGTACCCACCTAACCGGGTGAGCAACACCTCTGGCTATTTAAGAGAGAGGAAGATGAGACACATCCAATCAGCCGCGCTTAGCCGACGCCCTCACTGCGTCTACCCACTCTCCCCATCCCCAAAAATTCTTCGGCGGCATCCGCGCAATATTCGGGCGCGTCGGAACGCGCGCATCACGTACAGAATATAGTCTCTGCTAGAAGGAAGGAGGGTGTGCGGCGGGAAGCGAGAGAAAAGCTGCATGAAAAATTAAAGGCACAACGAACGGAGCGAACCTTGAGCCCTCCCCCGCTGGCGAACGCCGCTGCCGAGCGGCTCGGGAGCGGCGTACGTGAAATATTAAAACATGTTCCGCGAGATGACAATGGCCTCCGTGCGTAAAAAAAAGCTAACAGATGCGAGGATTGCGCATGTGCACGGAAGAGCCGACGGGCTGCAGGGGGGCTCACGCTCAAATCATGCAAAAGCTAAGGCGTGTGTATATATGGGTGGGGGGCCAAAGAGATTTTCAAGGGGTAAATGTAACAGGCAGGAAGTAAACACTGCCGGTGATGTAACCTAACCAACCGTAAATATCATCTCGTTTCTAACTGGTATAGATCGTATTTTCATCATCAGGATCAGGAGCCATCTTAATCAAAGTTGAGAATGAAATCTGGCTATTGCGGTTCCAGAAAAACATTTCTCTCTACCATTACGCATTCTTGATTTATGCATTTTCATCTCTTTTTCAATAAGGAATCTCGTGAATGCCTTTGATCAGAGGTACGTTACCCTTCTGATCTTACCTCGGCGTAGGTCTGGAGGGATAGTCAATCCGATAAACAACTAATGCTGAACGCCACCTCGTTCCGAATCGCCGCCGCCGCCGCCACCACGTCCTGGTTCCTGATAAATATCGCGGATTCCGTGACCCGACGAGACGTGATAGAGATGCGCAACTTCAATCGGCTGGAAATGCGAAACTCTGGCATTTGGAAAGAACAGATGCCCCCTTCAAAATAAGAACAGAGAGACTCACTCATCTGTGAAAAATATGAACAGCGCTGTGTGTGCGAGCAAGCAGGTCGACTTTCAAAACCAAGACATTGTACAGCGGTACCATACACGAGCGTGCACTGGAAATGGAATGTGGCTTCTCAACATTTCGTTTGCAATCTAATTTTAACAATTCTTTATTATATCTGAATTCCATCCTAATTTACCGATTCAAAAATATGAAATCCGATACCGATATCGATAAATTCAATCCAGATACATTTTAAAGATAGCTATTTAAAAACAAAAGTCTCATTGATAATAAAGATTTGATTTTTTCACCTCTTGACTTTATTTAATAAATTTAACGGGAACATTTTAAATTACAATATTATGCCGAGAGACGTTATGATTCTATGACAACAAAAAGAACGATTGTTAGTAAGATGTTTTTACCTTTCGGTTTAGTAATTATGGTATTCTGATATTCAAATGATCAATCAGTTAGTTCAAACGGTAATCAGAAACATATATCGATAGACAATGATTGACAATTTTGGCAATAAACGATCAAATAACCGCAATCGAACATGTAAAGCCTCAAAATGTTATTAGTGTATCATAGTTTTTTTTTACATTACATAATGGGAAATCGCAAATTTAGGCTATTTGATTTTCTTTTATATGATTTCGTGTGTGTGCTTTGCAGATCGCAAATGAACATTTATTTTCTTTCGAAATGAATCAAATACGTTAAAAATAGTTTAGAAATTGTGCCACTCCATGAAAATATTTCTATCAAAATTATGTAATCCAAATTTTTGCAAGAAACGATCTTAAATTTGAGGCATTCATTTTTACAGTGATGGAGTAGATATTGCATGTGTACACAAACGTTAGAGCTCAAAACAAGTGAAAGGGGTTATCGCACTAAAGTGATTGAATGCGCGATCGATTTCCTGTAACTCCTTTGCGTCTCTCTAAATCCTTTCAAAAAACAAATGCCAATATGCATAGGTATATCACGTTTGGAACTGACAAAATACGTAAGGTCAGCAACTAATCTATTCTACTCTCCTAAACGCGTATCACCTTTCCTCTAATGCTGTTACGTCGGTTCCAGCAACCCATAGCTGATCGCGAGTGCACTGTGATCTTCGGTTGCAAAGTCCCCCTATTCCGACCCTGGCAATGTATGCATGCGCGTCTGGCTTTTGTATTTTTATTGGATGGCATCAATTCTTGCCACAATACCCTGTATTTTGGGGCTGGGGGTTGCCTCAACACCAGTTATTTCTCTGCTTGTAAAAGTATCTCGCGCCTCTCTTTGTGAAACGGATAACTGATGATGGCTGCGCTTTTGTGAGATTGAAGATTTTGAATACAATGTTTTCGTCTGAACTTCCCAAGTCGCGATCCTCGTCTTTTTGGATAATCCGCTAGATCGCGTTCAGATACAGAATGTGCCACACATGTTCCTATCTCAAACATGTAAACAAAAATAGTTGTTTGCGAATTTGTCGCTACACTTGATTAAACAAAAATCGTCCTGTGAACAGAATCTTAATGTCAGAAAAGGTCCATGTTTAAACTAAATCAAAGGATAAATTTCATTCAGGACATCACTATTTGAGACAAGAATTCTATAATAATTACAAATTCAATTACATTTTATAAATGAAAATGACCAAAATCCCAGATATCTTAATCCAGCTTATTTCTATACTAGACACAAATCACAATTAGAGTTGAACTTAATGCGACACATTAGCAATCAGTCCAGACATGGCCTGAGCTTTCCCAAATCTATCATTTGGAATCTTTATAGCTTGCCATAACAATCTTTGCCTATTCGTTAAGTGGACTCCATAGTGTAGTAAACGAGCGCTGCGGAAACCCCTAATGGGGTCGTTTAAAGAGACTCTATTAGGGTTTAACACAGTTCCCCCTTACACCTCGAGCAGTGACACAACAATGGATCTACTCATAAAATGACTCCGAAAATTAAGATAAAAAAAAAATTGTATCGCCGGCTTAAATCGTCGCGACCGAATGGATTCCATTAAGAGTTGCCAATATCGGCAATCTTCAGCGGCGCGGTTACATAAAATTGCCCAAAGGTTTGCACAAAAGATCAGCAAATCCAATTTGCTATCAGGTGCCATCGAAATTGCATTATACAAACAGCATTAACGCCCCGGCGTCGGGGTTCCAGGATCAAAATCAATACACATTATCCTATCATCAAAATTTTGGATTAGTCGACGCGCCCGCCGTCGTCAGCATCGGCGTCGAGCAATTTCGCGACACAATCCTTTTTCGGCGCTCGGGAGAAGAGGGGCTCCCAGCCGCAATTTCGGCTTGACGAGCCGTCCTAGCGCGACGTCGTTAACTCCTACGTTCCTAACTCTCATCAGACCCCGTTGCCTTGTTCGCCAGCGCTTCCGGAATTCTTTCAACTCCAGCAGCTTAAGAAAGGACAAATTTCTTAAACTTATAAATGTGGGTTTCTGCTACTACTGTAACTCGATTGACATTTGTAATTGGTTGCCACTTCCAAAAGCCAGGATGTGAAATTTTAGTCTAAGATTGACTTTTTCGATTGGAGGGCTATTCCGATGAGACCGGAATTAAAAATATGTTCACCACTATCGATGGTAGCAGCGGAAAATGTCTAGTACGGCCAACTAGCGCTTTAGAATGTCACAAAGACAGGGAGGTGCGAGATCACGGTTTCAATTCCAGGTCGAGTTCGAGCAAGAAAAATTCCTAAAGGGTGGGGGCCACCTTTCGGAATGGAAGAACAAATAAGGTGCTGACGTCAGTGTCGCGGGCAAGAGTCACCGACGCCTGACTTCATACGTTTGACCAGGAAAAGAGGTATCGGAACAGACGAACAGATCAGATATAGCAGGTGCTGCCCTATGGTGGTGGGGCGAGTATGCCAATTCCCCTTGTTGCGAGGAAATCACGGAATGCATCGGTAAGTCTCGATTTTATTAAAACGAATAATTCGTTTCTGGATTTAATCACAGGACGACGCTGAGATCGCCATAACCCATCGATTAAAATGATTCCAGTAGATCCGTGATAATACCTGGTAGAATTCCGAACTGTGCCGGCACAGTCGACAAATATTTTTAGGTGTTTGCAAATTACAGGTTACGTTGACGGGACGACGGGATGCCACGATTGCGGTGTATTTTTCAACGCTCTTTCGAACAATAGTTGGGCATCGTCGTCTGGCAGTTCGACCCAGGTCTGAGGAGTCCGGGGTGGAGCGGTAGAGGGACGGGGGAGGGTGGGAGTGTAAGGAAATCTAAAAGAGAAGCGCCGAGAAAATTTATCGATGCCGTCAAAACTCATCGACACGTGCATAATTGTTTCCTCGCGCCACTCCACTTCCAACCATGAGAACGCGCGCGCCAGAAAGAGCGCCAGAGAGAGAGAGAGCGATAGACGGTCGCCACTCCGATGGCATCATCCACGAAGTTCCAGCCCAACCTCGCCCCCGTATCGTATCACGAGAGCCCATCGCGAGGAGCGCCACGCCATTCCCACTCGCCCACACCAACACTGCTCGTTGCGAGTCACGTGACACTAGTTGAGAGTGGCGGTGGTGGTGGTGGTAGTGGTAGTGGTGATGGTGGGAAAGGAGTGTGTGTGTGGGGGGGGGGTGACTTCTCCCCGTCGCGTTGGCACACACACACACACGGAGCGTCGCCAGACGTGCCGCAGCACTTAATTACGATCAATTAAAATGGTGTTCCCATGCTTTATCGCCACGTTTTAATCTTCGGCATACCCTGGGCGACGATTGACTCGTCATGACGCGCAGACGACAAACTAAACTGCTCGCACTAGCTCTATCTATCTAGCTATCTCTAGGTCTCCAGCTCGCTCCAGCTAGAGCTCGGTGGTAGGGACATTTTCTTTGTGACTGATTCTGTGGATTAGGTCATGTGAGCTCGCGTGGGCACTTTAGGATTGTTGGACTGAATGACGGAAGGACTGTGAAAGAGTACCTGCATTACATATGGAAAACATTGCCACTGAAATCGCTCTACTAATTTTTTTTTCTGTGTGTAAGACACACACAAAGAGCTAATTTGCTGCGCCGGTCACAAAAACAGAGACATATGCGACTTCTCTCGTTAATTAAAATTCGTGACACAATTTGAAAGACGATTTACTTTACTATTGCCAATCGAAAGGGGAAATAGTCCATTTCTTGCTAAAAAAAATATTTCGTTAAATTGAAAAAAGAATTATTGCAAGCAAAACAATAACCCTTCATTGATTTGAATGTTATTTTTAACTTACATCACCTTCACGTAGTTCTACGTCAAAATAAGCAGCATAACATAACTATGCTCCCGTCACTTTTGTTTTGTTTCTTTCATTTTCGTTGTCACTTTCATTACTTTTTTGCTGAAGCAGACTTTCAAAGCATTCTACACACTATAACTATTTTTGAATTTTCAAAAATGAATAAAAAATTCTGCATCATCGGCAAAAACGCATGAACACAGACTACAGAGTAGTTTTCGAATCAAGTTTCACAAAGTGTCCACAAAAAATGTTGGAAAAGTATGGAAAAGCTGTACAGTAAGTATATACAAACATTAAATTAAAATTCACGCATTCATATAGCCGAACCTGCCTATGGCAACAGATTACTCAATATTCCATTATTTTAACAAAATTATGGTTTGGATAAATCAGAAAATCGTGATCGATACCAATTTTCCCAATCGTTACAAAATATTTTGTAATTTGCATGTTCGGCTAATTCGGGATATATATAAAAGCAAATACATTCAATTTGTGCAAAGGTTTCATCTTCAAATCGTATGGCACATTAAAGGGAAACGCATGGTTATGTGAATTACAGTAAATGAAATTCGCTGTTCCTCAATCAGTGTCTGACTCAATACTACTAGCTCAAGAAAAATCGTTTCTATTTGTAAATCATTACAGAGAAGGCCAAATTTAATTAGCCAGAACTTTGCAGAGGTCCGCACAGTAAAACCTCGTTGAAAAACGTATGACAGAAAAATCCAATGACAACTTCATCGGATTTTCTTTGAATAAAAATCAAAGCAGACTTTATAATTGATGTCGTTGCAGATATCTCAGAAAATCTCAAAAATAGCTCCGAGTGCAGTGTACAACAAAGGCTATGTTCAGTATTGCGATTAAAAATAAAAGAAAATTGCTTAAATTAACCAGAAAAATAATGAAATTATAGGTGAATCGAAAACCAACATCATCTAGTGCACCGCGTAACACTCGAGCAACCTAGTACACCACCAAGTCTCGGCAGTACGAGCAGGCAGTCGCAACAAATGAAATAGCTTCGACTAATTGTTGAACCAGGAAGAGTATTTTCTAATAAAACTGAGCCACAATTTGACTGTTGATTCGCCAACACGCTAAGGTGGTTATCGCCCAAATTACGACGGTGAAAATTGGAAGTCGATGCAAATCTACCCCTTCCCTCCCCTCCCCACCTCCGCCACAACCACCACTCTCTCTCCCAGACGCTACACAAGAGATGGTCTCGGCAATTATCGAAGAACTATACTCGTTTTGGGTTTTTCTCCAAATAGACGACTTTGGTCCTGCCGTAGATGTGCTGTGCGCAATTCCAACTCGAGTAATTGAAACAATAATTGCCAATTGACTTTGCTGATGTGCCGGCGACGAGCTCTGATGCTCGCAATCGAAGACAGACCCTTAATGAGACCAAGGTTTTGTGTGTGCCACGCCATTCGACGACCAAAAACAATAGACGATAGCGAAGAGAAAGAGAAAGAGAGAGAGAGGGGGGGCTCGAGCTTCCAAAGTGCATCGAACAACTACTATAGGGTTTCCCAGTTGACGCGCGTTCAAGCCGAACTTCGCAAACAACCGAATAATCCAGAGACGCCCTCCTCCCTCATTCTAAGAACGATAGACAATATAGGAAAACAGAAGCGCAGTAGTTTTATTCTCAACATCGACATACAACAGTAGAAAGTATGGTGGTGCATCGTTGTACCTTGAGGCGCCATCTGAGTTCCCCTTTCACGACGTGACGATCTTGCGCCAGCACTACAGTAACGCACCTAGTGGCACGACTGATAAACTATGCTTCCGGTGTGCGCCTTAGGAGAAAAATGTCCTTGTCCAGATCAGCAATCACTCATGGCTTGCTGTCTCGGCAAGGACTCAGGGGCGGCTAAATTTTTACAGTCTAGGTTAGATGGAATCATGGCACGGTGATTAATTTATAACTTGATAAAAATATATTTATCTTATCGAAAGCTGCGTCTGCACCTTTTATTTACTTCATTGGTATTGGTGATAGTCAACAATAAACGCAACGAACGATGAACTACGACAAACCGATAATAATAATGAAATGTGTAGTTCTGGACGAGAACAAAAACCAGTGACGAGTTCGCAAGATTCAATTAAAACGAAGCAGTAATTATAAGTAAATAAAATAAAATTTTGTCGATTTTCGGTTTAGTCACCACTATAATTTTGATTCAGCCAGCATATACACCAACATCGTGTTTACTAGATTTATATAAAAATTGTAATTCTTTATTTGACTCTCAAGTTTACGCTTGTTTGTCTTTAATTTCTGGGAGCTCGCAGAATTAAACTGAAAGAATTATATTTTTGTTTACTTATAATTTCTGTTTCGTTTTAATTAAATCTTGCGAATTGTTTATTTTAAAAAAAACACGTCACTGGTTATGGTTCTCAACTAGAGCTACACATTTCATTAATGTGTTGCCATACACCGGTGACTCTCACTATTATATATTTAAGTAACTATTGCCACTGCGTAAGACAGTTATTGCTGCCCTCTGGTGTCGTTTCGGAGAATCAGTTAACTGGTTCACAAAAAAAGAAACTCACTTAAAATAAAAGGACGAATAGTAGTAGTTAGTAGACTTTCTCGTATAGATTACTTCCAAAATCAGAAAAGAAGAAACCAAATTTGAAAACGTTCCACGCATTACACACGAGCATTGTGTGATTGCCCTCCATTGCGACGAATGCGCTTCGGCACTCGACGTCTTTGATGTCAGGTCACATTCTTACTCAGACTAGAGGGCAAAGGTAAACTGTGTATCAGGTGTTCGTAGAATGTGACTAACTTAGTTCTGATTAAATAACTTCTAGACACGGTTGAGTCTAGTGGAACAAATTAAATATTCTGAACCAACATCGGTTTTGAGCGGAAATCTTCTCCCCTCGGAGGCCAAGAAAAACCAATCTTGTTCTGACGTTCTCTTAACATGGACCACACAAGAAAACCACCCAGCCTCCTTTTTTCTAATACCGATTACATGGCTGGCATTTTTGCCGCTTCGCAAAATCCCCGTGCATTCGATAACACTTTAAACAGAGAATGGAACGGAGGGTGAGGGGAGGCGCCTGTGCAGCAGCAGCAGCTGTCAAATCGCTGTCACACGACGTAGGTATAGATCGGGTTTCAGTTTTTCGCAGCACTAACAAAAAGAATATGTATAAATATATATATATAAAATGGTGGTAGGGGGGTTCATTGTGGTGCTTCGATTTAAAGCTTTGATGGAGTCGCTGTTGTATGGCTTTGTCACCATCGACGTGTGTGGCAAACAACACATCGCCTTGGTACATCGTATTTTTTCTCTTCTTTCTTCTCTCTTCGATTCGTCGCCGGTCTATTTGGGGGGAATGGGGGTGCGTTCGCTATTTTATGATTCTAGCCGAAGGGTCGAAGCGATTTCTTTGGCTCGTACCACGACATCGTGATTCCTACTCCATCTGGTAGCAAACGATGACTTACCCGAAACCCCATACTTATCTTCTCTGTAAAACAGTAAAAGATCGAACGGATATTGATAGCAGTGAACCGGCGTAAATTGTAAACAACTGCCTCAAAGTTAACGTAAATTGATGAGGGGCTCATGCTGCAGAAGTAAATTTATCGAAATGTTGCATATGATCCGATTCAAAAATCATGCTGAATGCAAATATGTGTACTCAATAGTTCACAAATGACGTAGCGCAGAGCATCAAGTCCATCTATAAGGTGCTACAAATTCTAAGATCAGCACAACTTATTTCAAGTATTGTTGTTTCGTTCATGAGATACGAATTCAATAAGCAAAAATAACAATACGTCTATGGGCACTTCACCGGCCACACGTCAGCACATATGCGGTGGTCACATTGTACATGGGAAATGTTTTAGTGACACGTGTCGCCATCTACCGGTATTTAGGGATACCTCAAAGGCGGGGATGTTTGAATGGGCGATGCAGTCCGATACCGCGGAATCATCTATATGTAATCGTAACAGTTTTTAAACATGGATCTAGTGGTGTGTCTCAAGGGATGTGACTAATGACGTCAGAGTTTGAATTGCTAATTAGGTCGTAGACGAACGGACTACGAGTGGTCGAAAGCTTTAGATTACCTTTGTAGGTATGACTCGCGTTTAGTGAAACGTGTCGCCATCTACCGGTATTTAGGGATAGCTCAAAGGCGGGGATGTTTGAATGGGCGATGCAGTCCGATACCTCGGAATCATCGATATGTAATCGTAACAGTTTTTAAACATGGATCTAGTGGTGTGTCTCAAGGGATGTGACTAATGACGTCAGAGTTTGAATTGCTAATTAGGTCGTAGACGAACGGACTACGAGTGGTCGAAAGCTTTAGATTACCTTTGTAGGTATGGCTCGCGTTTAGTGACGTGTCACTGGATACATCCATCCATACGGGTCCACCTTATCGACCTCGCAGAAATGGGTGGCTCACATTTGTTCAAACATGGAAATTAATTAGTTCCAACGATACTGTCTCAGTGTGCTAATTATAAGAGCACTATCGTTGCTCGCGCTTCTAATTACATGAAATTGTGTCATCGAACAGCAATATTAATTTTCTAGTCATAATTAAAAATGATACACTCACAAAACTGCAATTTGTATGATCAAATTTAATGGTTTATGGTAATTAATATTCGCCCGTATCTGCCAATATCTGCACGCATGACTAGAACGAAGCAGCAAAGCAGGCCAGTCGATATTGGGCCTGACGGTGGTTCGGAGGTCCCGGGTTCGATTCCCGGCGCGGGCTCTCGACTATTCGATCCCGGGGTATTGGTGAAAATGTGCCCCTCGTTATAGTGCCTAAGCACCATGAGGGGTACAGGAGGGGTTAACGGAGAATTTTTTTCGATAGCCACACTATCATAAATCCAATAAATCCAACTTAAATTTACAGCAAAGCGACGCCCCGACGACCTGTTTGGACAAATCGACAGTCGTTTCCATAAACTGTTAGACGATGTATACGATACAATACGACATGAACTATTCGGTTTATCAACGAAACTAAACTTGTATATTGTTTATGAACCAAAAACGTCAAGCTGTTGAACGAGAAAGCTCAATAACAAATTTAAAAAAAAGACGATATCACTTTCGTATTGCCTAACGTGTGTCCTAACATCTTCCCAGTACAAAAAATCGTTTATTGGATCTTAAAACTACGATTTGCCGCATTTCCAGCGAACAGACTACAACGTATCCATTTCCATCTTAGACAAGACCTCGTTATCTACAGAAGCCTATAATCGATATCGCTAAAGGCTTGCTGCCTCGAGATCAAATAACGAATAGACGCCGAATGAAACAACGCTATTTTGTAGTATTATTATTATATGCATGTGTATAAGTTTTCTTTTTCTTTCGTTCGTCCATATCCCATTACGGGCAGAGAACAAATCCGCAAGGATAACGACTTTTCGCATCCTACACAGTGGCACATGCGTGCTGCAAAAGTATACGCTGTACTGTGCAATGTAATTGGAAATGTTGCAGCGGCAAGCACAGCAACGGGGAATCCAAATGAAATTTGTATCAATATGCCTCGTGATGCATACTAATTGGGTGAACTTGCGACGCCATATGTCTTTCTTATTACTGAGTTTTCATCACTGCATCTCGACGTAAGCCGTCATCCCAGTGACGCCATCTAGTGGCCGATATTTCGAACAACAGAGCATACAATTCTTGCTCTAAACAATTGGGCAACTCCTCGTTTGAACGACGCTTACGGAGGGCAGACACGGTATTCACCGAATCACCCCTGTCCATGTACAGTGTGCTGCAATTGTAATCATCTCTTTTGAAATATTTTATCTAATCACAAGGTTTTTTTTCTTCAATCGAGTATACGAAAGATTTGGCTATTTCATTTTATGTTTTGAGCAGGCTCGAAATCAAAGGCGACATTTTTCAATCGTTTCAGACGCACAATTTTGTTGGCATCTGTTGGTTGCGTTTCAGACACTTGCTCCAAACATTTCCGATTAAAATGTATTCTGAATTCCCAGCCTGTTCGAAATTTTTCTTTGTGAGGAATGTGATTGTGGTCGATCTTCCTGTTTTCAGCCAGATCAATGTTGTCAGTGGTATAGTACGCGGTCGTATATTGGCGACGTTCCATCGAACCCCTGCAAAAGAACATGCAGTGCAACGGAAGTTTTTCTCGGGGAGCTCGTTAACAATCGCTTAACACCGCAAATCTTGGTCTGACGCAAGAAAATTATAGCACAAAGGTCTTCTTCGAAGAACACTATTATATACACATATATAGTTTCTGCAGTACTCTGTAGTCGATTTTGGAACGTCACCATAACGTCACGATCCACCTGTCTTAGTAAATTAAAAAAAAACAACAATAAGAATCCAGGTCACCAAGTACAACATTTCAAACAATTTGATGGAGCTCGCCGTGCACTTAATACCTGACACACCGTGCCATTAATTATGCACGTACTCGTATAAGAAAATAAAGACGACAATTACGCAGTATTGTGTGCAACAATCACGTACGAAACCAGCCCCCGCGCATTGTGACACCCAATAATGACACGCGTTAACACCCTGTGTCTACAACTCGGTGACACATCTCTCTTTGTCTATTGATTTGGACCTAACCCGTGTCGCGCTCATGTTCGAACAACAAAAACACAGCGCAGGACGTGCTCGTCGAAAAACAAAGCCACCTAAATATGTACTTATCGATAACAGAGGAGGTGTTTTCTCTCACTCTCACTCTCATCCCCGCGTCTTTCCTCTCTTGTCTCGGTGAGTCTAACCGACTCGCGCCTTAATTGCAACACGTTTAGCGTGACGGTCACACCTAATAAACACGTCATCTTCGCCCTCTCATATCTTCTCCGTGTTCACTCTCTGTGTTTTCGCTCTGTGTATGTGTGGAATGGGTGGAAATGCTTTATTCCCAGCGGTCCGATCGTCATGAGGGAGTCGAAGCCATCAGGCCATCGAGACAACCGGCAAAAGAGCAAATCGGCATTAGCGCTGAAATGACGAAAGGTGGGTAAACGATACTAGTGCTATGTAATGATGACGATGAAACGGTGGATTCGTGACAAAATGCGAACTGGTTTTACAAATTTTGATCTGTGTTAAGGGCAGTTTGGATTTTATATAAGTCTACAGTATAACGTAACAATCATATACGTTATCTTAGGTCACATTTACTTGGAGATATCGACTGGATCGAGAGACCCCGATCGAATCCCGGCAACTACGAAGCTCTGTTCTTTTAACCACCACCAGCTTAAGCGTCAAGATGTCAATTTTGGGCTTATCATTACAAGTTGATACTTCGAAAGGCTATAAACTTCGTCTCATCTGTCATTGGACGTTAGGGCGACTGTGACTGTGACTCCACAAAATAATCCTAAATTTCCACCCGAAAGTTCAATTCAAACGCTAGCCAACAGCGCTATCATTGGAGACAAATCGACGAGCAAATTATTTTTTGATTTCCGAAGGCGATACGAAATTCCGACCAACCTTTTGGTCATCCTGTCTATTAACGCTCTCGACGTCTAGCCCCCCACTGTCCCTACCCTCTACACTCCCATCTCTGAAACATCCTGCCGTCATTCCCTCCTCCTCCCCCCCGAAGCCTATATCATTGTCATCATCGATCACTACGGCCCGTTGATCCCGGAGTCGTGAGCCCCGGGGGCAGTCGGAGGCGCGGCTTCCTTCCTCCGACTTGGAGAGAGCAAACTGCCGGGCTCCGCCACCGACAAATCCCCTTAAATGTCGACAAAGCCTTCTTGGCGTCTCCCCCTCGAACTGCCGCCCCCTTACCTCTTCACCTACGCATCTCCTCCCCCGCACCTCTCATCCCCTCATTCCCTCTCCCCTCTTCGCACCACCCCCCTTTCCCCATCGACCACAGCCCAACACCACCAAATCAACTCTCGTACCGCATTGGCAGCAATTTCCGCTTGGAAGACAACGGTAAGGCTACGACGTCAACGATCCCGAAGCCACCCTTTCTGCCTGTACAGGGTGTGCGTGTGGGTCTACGCCTCGCGTCAATAGACTAGCGACATGAAACGAAATGAAAGAGCTAGATGCAACTAGGGTAGACTTCTGTAAAAAAGTACGGCAGATTCCAACCGATTTTGTCGAGCTCGAGGCGTCCACCAAACACGGTCAATAATTTTTGTGCGAGATCGCTTCACTATCTTGTGAGCAACTGGCGGCTGACTCATGTTTGATGAACGTCTCCAGGCACAAGACACGCCTTACTTTTATAGGTGTACTTTAATGTTATAGAGTAGGGGCTACACTCATTGATCGACATGTGTTTCGCTTTCACACAAGTGGTGCATACGTTCATTGATTATGCTCTCGTTGAAGTATGTCCTTTAGTTTAGAGTGCTTCTGTTTATTATTTTTTGTCAGGTTTTATAAAAAAATAATTGCCAATTCGTTTCTAATGGTCAGGGAGCAAAACGTTGACCAAATAGCGTCTAGACATTATTGCTCAAACAATTAATTATGTAAGGACATCTGGAAAGAATAGCTTATCTAAATTATAAATTATTTTATCATCATTAGGGCGGCTTTATGGAATAATTATGAGCAATATCAATTACTTTATCAAATTGGTGTATAGGTAGAAGAGCGCCTCAAACTCTGCAGGCTTAAAAAGTAAGAAGTATTAAATATTTGCGACCTGAATTGTTGACGATGTTTAATCTGTGACGATTGTCGTCACTGGTGGACCTGCGTCAGCGGTGAGCCTACAATTACAAATGTCATCTGCGACAGGTATGCAATTACAGCTGCTCAAATCGAGTGACAAAATATTTTAAAAACTATAACGTGAACTTCAAGTTTTCCAATGCCCGCCTCGCGTCAAATTTTCTTGTGAGTCGATCGTCCATCAACGTCAGACTTTTGGTCAACAGATTTGGCAAGTGCCTACCGGGTCAGGCCAACCAGACAAACCAAACAACGGCAATAGGTGGTACGACGCGATATCGTGAATAAATTGGACGTGGACTTCGCTGCCCTCCCCCCCCCCTCCGCCATATCGGATGTCGCTATTATGTGAGCTGATCGATCCGCGTCCAACCTGACGTACTCATTATGTGGATTAACAAATATTCGGTATACGCATTCACGTATTCATTAGTCTAGATTTTATATCTGAGTCGGGCGGTTAACTAGATGGGCGGGCATTCAATATACGTTGGCCAATTTATGCAAATGACCGATTGCTCGTCGTAGCGAATTGAAAAGAAAAATTTGCTGCCCGCTTCGGACACCCGTCAATTAATGCGTGTGTGATTAGGCGCTACGGGGTTCAACAATATTATCAATTTAGACGGTGATGGTCTTGCTGATAATGTCCAACCGATTGACAAGCCACCGGGCCACCTTTTGTTCTCATGTCGCTGTCATCCAGCTCGAAAATGGTGGCGGCTATTCACCTGAGACCCACGACTCAACGAAATACGTTTAAAGGAGTTTTATAAATAAATATGCGCCATATGCAAACATGTTGTACCGAGATGGTAGAATTCGAAAACAAAAAATTGTGTGAGCAGCCTCACTTTGATCACAAAAACCGTGCTTACTTCATCCGCCCTCTGACAGTTAAAAGGAATACTAACGAATAGGGGAAGAAGGATGATTTCTTTGAATAGCATTTATACACTCTGTATTGGGAGTGAGCAGTCTATTGTGGATTTCGATAACTGAATCAAGCCTGTCCCGGTCGGTACTATAGAGACCAACGATATTTCCAATTTGCAAGTCCTATTCCCTCTATCGAAGATAAAATGAGATAAATATAAAGGAGGGGGGACACGCTCTATTCCCTACACCCCATTCAATCACATATAGCTATTTTCTTTCAGCCCAACTCGGGCACTTAGCGGTGGAGTAAAACTTCGCACCTCAATGGAATTGCGCAGTCATTCATGCGAATTTTTGAACAATACATACACTCCTACATGTACTGCGTATGAATTTCAACACACTGTATGACGCCATACAATAGTCCATTTATTTTCAGTTGTCATCACCAGTGGCGCTTTCTAGTGGGCAAGGTGACACTTTTGGATTTGTCGTGGACAGTGTTCTAGAGAGTAGTTGGTCTCGAGACAACTTTGTACCGTGAAACGAGAGGGACTGCTACAATAATTTCATAATTTTAACAAATTTTATAGAAGTCATAAGCAAATGTTGTAAATAGGCAAGACGACAACAGGCACCATCTTAGTAACAATTTTGGAGGCCTCGTGATATTCATTTCCGGAGCAGTCGTCATCCGACAATTTCCTCTGACGTTGTTTTCGAGTCTGTGGAAACGTTACTGCGAGCCGAGATGATAGTTCGCCCACCACCGATCTACGACTTACTCCCCCGCAGCGAGCGCTTTTAATAAGTCGAGGCGGCGGAAACACAGTCGGTGTCGCCGGCCAGGCAATTGCACAAGGCGGGGAGAGAAAAAAAACTTTAATTTCCTGCCCAGATAAGGTGATTCAAAACAGTGGCTTACTCTACATCAATGCAATCTGCTCGGTCAGGAGGGCCAAAATCTTGTTCGCCCGACCGATGCTTAAAACCCGACCCCTCCCCCTTCCCTCCCCGCGACACCCGCAGCGCAATTCTTTATTCGGCAACGCCATTTGAGCGGTGTGCAACTTGCCAACAGAAAATCAATTTCGTCACGACTTAGAGCACGCTCCAGACAAATACAAAATCTCAGGGATATTTCTTTATATCCGATAGAAAATACCTTGTATATTTACAGTCGATACAACAATATTGGCTCGGCATTATCATTGAACCATCGATGGGGACAAAATGGATGCCTAGAATCAGCTGCTAGAGTGAACCAACACAGCTTCCGAGTCAGTGACTTCTTGATCCTCAAGATAGACATAGATGAACACCAAACCATTTTAAATACCGCATCTAAAAGGCATTCCAGAAACTCCAGTCTAAGCGTAATTGTTTTTTTATTTATTTTTGCATGGTCTATTTATTCCTGGAGCACCTCAACGGTCGCCCGCAAAATCTAATTGTTTAAGAACGATTGCAAATCTGACACTAGAACGTATTGCGGATGCAGAGACCCCTACGGTAAAGAAACATCTTCTCCAAGTCATAGTATTCGATTGCAAAATACCAAATTGATGCAAATGAGATAATAATATATCTAGAAATTCCCAGAACATGATGTCTCTGTGGAAATTCGAATAACATTTCAAAAATTAATTCTTGAAAAATAACATGTCTAGCTGAATGAAACGGAGCTACCAAATTCGACTTTATGTTTCCTAGCTCGGTCTCTGAAGAATCCAATGTTGCCGTTCGTCGCACCATCATGCAAAAAAAACCCAAACCGCTTTTTCTCGCCAACAATCTCGCGACAAAATAAACAAATTAGCAATTAGGCGTTGATACGTTCACCTTTCGAAAAGCCCAAGGGGGTGGCTCCAGACGACTTTATAAAAACGTAAATGAGTTCCAGCGTCTAGCACATCAAAAACAACGAACAGAAGCGAGACAAAAGCGGAAAGAAGATGCGTAATTCGTCGATAAAGCCGGAATTTCCTTCTTTTTATTTTGCACTGTTAAAGTACAATTGATAAGTTCATCTCTTGACTCTTGTTCGTCTTTTCTCGTCCAGCGCCGGAGGAGAAAAGACGATCTAGAGTTTGCAATAACTTTTCTTAAAATAAATAATAGAAAACTATTATTTAAACATGAATTAAGTAAACTAGAAAAACGTGGAAACTGATGATACAACTATGACGATGACCATTCACATTCAAGAAATTTAAAGCATCGTCATCGTCATATTGATGTCTGCTTCAGGTTACTCAATTCCACAAATGATTATTATTTCATCCTAGTATTTCGTTATTATATAGTTTATATTTCGTATTCTGTGTTATAATGATATTAATTCGATGGTAATAATATTGATCATTTCGATTTATATGCATATTCTTAATTGTATTACCTTAGTTGTTTTTTATATGATTGATCGAATATGTTTAAAGCAGATAGGAGACAACATTTGCTAGGATATTTGATAATTACTAAAATGTTCGGTCTCGCTTGAGTCTAACTTACTTTTTGCACCCTTGCTTGTTGGGTCCTCAAATATCGAAATTCTATGTGAAGACCCATGAAATTCGCAGCAGGTTTTCTTACGATTTATAATGCATTATTTTCCATTAATGAACTTGTCGTTAAAGCAAAAAAAAAAGTGTGAATCTCGATTGTTTCTCGCAGTTGGTTGCGGTAGAAAGCAATTCATTTCTTCAAACAATAAACAAAACAAATGCTGCACAACGAAGTAAATGGGTGAAAATGATTTCACAATTGAAAATAGGGATTTAGACTATACATTATTTTTTTAAACCTTTATATAAGATTGTATATAAGATAAGTATATAAGATGGATAAATAAATTGTATTTTTTATCTGCAGTTATTTATAATTATATTTATAAGCCGCTTTCAAAATATCTTGCTCGTTCATCCAAATTAATAAAAAATGATTGAGCAAGCATAATCATGTTATTATTTTAATATCTCACTTGTAATAGCAAAGTTGAGAATATTTATAATCAGGAGATTCAAGTCATCAACAGCAAATAAAAAGGATTAATCATCGGATCCTTAGATAGTCGCTTTGACATGTTGTTTATTCAATATTAAAACATAATCTAATGGTGGTCCTTTGTCATTGATTCTATGTCGACCAACGTCTGTCTTTCCTATTTGAAATAAACAATTTTCGCTATTACTTCAGCGCGAGCGTTTGATCCTATTCACTTTATGAACACTTGTTTTTTTATCTTTGTAGGAGGGTTTATAATAATCCGCTTCGCTTCGTCAATCGAAATAAAAATGTTTCTGGAAGCCATTTTCTAAAGACGCGGTATTGGAACGAACAATACGCCTTTATTTTTGGCATTATGTTGGTCCATGATTAATAACAACGTGGTACTTAGCAATAACGCGATTTCAAATCGGCTTAGCGAACATAAAAAAAAGATATTTCGTCTTGTCGCTGTTGAAACTCCACAGGTCTCTAGCTGGAGAGGAGAGAAAGTGTTGATTAAAGTCGAGTTCAGTCCATTATTGGAAAGGTAAAATGGCATAAATTGGATTTCATATTGTTCATCGTGACAAAGTGTGATGAACCCAATCTTTCGTTGACCGGATCTGACGTAAAAATAATTCAAAATGGCCGCCGCCAATAGGACGCATGTTGCATGGAACAATTGTCAGTTTGCCTTGGACACTAAACGTTCAGTTAAGATTTAGTGACGTTACTAAAGATGGTACAGAAAAGTAGGACGCATCTCGCGAAAGAGTGACGTCACTACGTAGAAAAGACGGTTAACAAAAACTGAATTTTAAACTTGAAAGCTGTGGATGCTGCGTTGTATCACTAGGTGGCTCACATATTTCATCACTTTCGATTGTCGCCGCTTGTGGCGTTTCTTCAGCCAAATCTCAAATCACCGCTATGAGCTTTGGAAACTTGGAATTTGTGACGAATCAGATATCGTTCTGCAATTGTGCATCTACAACTGTACAACTGTAACGTACCAACAAAGCGCTACCATAAGGTCGTTTTGTACTGAGGTTATATTCGTTCTGAATCGCAATCCGGTTAATTCAAACGTCATGAAATTAGATACAAGAGTGTTACAACATATTTTCGGATAAAGAAAAGGTGATTCCTTTTGGTTTATGGTTGGTGGCTTAGATATATGGCAATAATGCGTTAGCTAAGCAACGCACTTTCAAAAGCAAATTTTTTTCCCCTCCTCGTCCATGGTGGTGGTGGTGGTGGTGGTGGCCTATTCCACTGGCTATCATCAGTTCGACCCTGATGGAGCCATTTGGAGGATCAAAAACACCATCGAGTGCTATTTGTACGAGTATATATACAGCCTATAACCCAAAGAAGAAGCTGGAGGGGATGGGGGGACACAGAGACGGGGCTTCCGCTCAGTCTGAACCAGATTAGCCTCCTGTGACCACAGTTTCTGACCATTTCGTTTCAAAGTAGGACGGAAAGTTATACCCAATAACTAGGTCACACTTATTGGGTATAACTTACGTTTATTAATATAAATTCAAAGATTTATGCTTTTTTAAAGTGCAATTGACCATTTCAAAATTGATATTAGAGTACACCTAACAAGATTTAAAGGAAAAATGAAACCTCATTGATATGTTTGGACGTAACTTGGGCAGTATGTGAACTCGCTCAGAGTTATTAAATTATAATTGACATTGGCAATAATTGTTGTTGTTATGCATTGTTTCGTTAATTCTATTGTATTATTTATTTATGAGTTGGCTATCGTCTTTGACATTTGAGTATTGTACCTTTATGTTTGAGCAAACTCTCTCCATCTCTCACTAGGGTAACCAACTGAGACGGATTAAAACACGAGGCACGTCTACACTTGAATATGTCAAACCATTTGACAATGCCATTAGAACATATGTCAAATGTTGAAGCTGTTTGCTTTTCTAAAAATACAGAAATAAACATAACAAATTCAAAAACATTCTTGTATATTAGTTTAATCACGCCAGAAAGTCGAGTTTGAGTTGTTTGGTATTAGTAAAAAAAACTTTTTTGTTTCTAGTTCAGTCTAATGCTAATTCTCGTCATACATTCTTCTACCAAATGAACATGGGGGGTGGTCTCAGGCCGATAGAAGGCTCACTAGGAAGGGGGAGCGGGTTAGTGGGAGACGAGGGGTGGGGTGGAGCTTTGGCCTCATCAAAGAGGTGCTCGCCCTCGCACCGCGAGCTTCCATTTTCTCTCTCAAGATTCGATTATCTCCAGGCTCCATCACTGGACCATTTTTCTTGGTGAGGGATGGAAGGGGCATAGAGGAGGGGGGGGGGGGGGGGAGTGGGGCGGGAACAGTGGAACACAGGCGTCCTTCCCTATATATACACGCGCTTCATCCCATCTCTTTTCTCCAGCCCCCCCCCTTCCCCCTACCCCTCTCACCCACCACCACCTCCTTCACCACTCCAATACATCCCTCCAGTCCTACCTCCGGCCTTCCACACAAATCCGCTACTTCCTATATCCAAGTATCGTGGACGAGAAGCGGAAGCCTGGTGTCGTAGTTGAGGCAAACTTACACAACACGTTTACAATGTTTTATCAAAATGCCTAAACCGGTTGTTGTAAACAATTAGCCTCTGACGTCCGAAATCAGAACCAGAAATTTAAATAGACGCGTACAACGGAAATGATTGTGATCCTGTTAAGAAATACATCTGTCAATTGTTATTGCAATAAAATTTGCACCTGTATAGGTATTAAACTGAAAATTCCATTTTTACTCATGCCACCAGCAAATAAGTACACAGAATAATTGAAAGACTATTATTCTAATTAATGCAAAGCAAACGCCAGCCAGGAAAACTAAACGTGTGGTCGTTTAATTAAAACCAGGAATAAATTCGCTCCGACACACAAAACAACACGAAAGAGGGCAACCAGAGGTTTAGCTGCATCTGCATCAACATCGCCTTGTTTTCATTCGAAAATTTCAAAGTTATTCGAGCAGCAAGAGGGCGTTCAACTTTCCGGTTTCATTGCTAGATAATTCGAAATGGAGAAGCTAATAGGGGTGAAACTGAAAGGTTAAGAGCCCTCGAGCCCCAAAAGTCACCCTCGCCCATTCCACATGCATGCGGTCCAGGAGCGAGAACGACGCTGAAGGCCTGTCCACATACACGTAAATCTAAAGTTTTAGGAATTACGAAACGTGGTCCTGACATGCGCTCGACGTCACCATTCACCAGTCATGTTAATTGAAACAGACTTCTTAATGTGAGACAAATTTTCTATTGAGAAAGTCTCGTTCCCAATTATTTCCCGGCGAGCTGAAACTCTCGCTAATGCTAAAACATATTAGATTGACATTTCTGTAAAACTCCAATTTCATTTAACCCTGAGCAGCTAAAATCTAAGAGACAGCCAATGAGAAATCCGTCATGTGAAAATATCCGAGAAATAATGAAAGTCATCGAAGACTAACGAAAGCTAATTAAATTCGTGCATTACATTAAAACCATTTATCGATTTAAGCCTGACTTGTTCTGGTACCATCGAGTTAATTATCAGAAATGTAAATTCGAAATGCAAATTTCGTTCAACAAAAATCTAATTTGTCCACCTTTTCGAAAATCGTCAAATTTCTTCAGCCAAAATCAACATTATATCATATGAGAACATCACATGACACGTTACTAAGTCCAATATGACAAAAGACTAGATTTAGAAAAGCAAACACTAATGCAAGTGACAAACAATTTGGTCAACTCCTATGTCTTATGGATGCAAATTTTCGTTATACAAAAATCGAATTTGTCCACTTTGAAAACCATCACATTTCTTCGGTCAAAATCAACATCATATCATATGAAAACTTCAAGTGACACGTCGCTAAAACCAAGGAAGGACCGATAAACGATCAGAAGTGCGACGTTCGATTCAAGTCCGATGTCGTTTCGTCTTAAGACGTTGCGTGCCAGACTTGACGACGGCGACGGTCGTCAAACCGATCATGTGGTCGGGCCTGCGCCCAAGTGAGAGAAAGAGAGAGACCAAGAGTGGAATGATGTAGAGGGCGTCCCGCCGCCACGTACAAACATGGAGCGAGATGGCTAAGGCCTATCGGGGCGCGATGCGCGCGACGCGCCAGGAATGAAAATCAATGAAAGGAGAGCGAGAGAGAGAGTGAGGCCAGCGAGGAAGATGAGGAGACGGAGTAATGGACTGGACGGACAACGAAAAAGCGTCGGAAGAAGAGATACAAACCCGACCGCTGCGTGTTGGGTGTCGGTGCGCTATACGCTATATTGGCTGCGGTCGGGTCGTCCACGGAAATCCCGATGCTGACGGGGGCGCGGTGGAGAATGTGGCGCGACGACAATGACCCTGGCGGTAGCGTTCACACCGAGCGTCTCGTTTTTCTTTTCTCAAAAAAATATTATTTCATTTTGGGTACTATCATTGCGCATGAAGTATTCGAGAATTCTCGTGTCGTTTATGTCGCCAGGTCACAATGTCCTCCTGGTATATTCAGTTATGTGTTCCGCGCACCGAACGAAACGAATATGGAACTTCCCTGCACAGCTCTCACGCATTGTGTGATTGCTTCCATTCGCCTTTCCCCAAAACAGTAGCTGAATATTCGCATTTGTCATTTTTGTTTCTACAATTTGTTACGGTGGCAATTTGAATTTTTAAAAATTGACTATGAAACTGGTAAGAACTCATTCACATGCAGCAATGAATAAATTTAATATGACTAGTCGACTTTCTGACAATAAAGAATTTTTCTCCAAGCTTTGAAGGAACGATCAGACATAGATTGTTTCAATCTCATTTTGTGAACGAAAATTTTTCTACATGACTATACATCGTTCAATATTTCCATTGCTATTAAGAAATTCAAATATCAATATATTTTCTGTGAAGTCTCTACCAGAATCATTTTCACAATTAAATAATCTATATTTTTGAGAAATTGTCCATCCAATGCCTTCCACTATTTAAAGTATCGTGTTTTAATGAATACATATTACTAGTGTACGTTTGTATTGCAATATATAAAGATAAATTAATTACTAGTGGTTAGCGCATTTGGATTATTAGACCAATGATAGCGGGCTCAACTCCCGGTGGTGAGTTCCGGAATATTTCGGGTGAGAGAAATTCTTACGGATCCATCACCTTCCATCGTAATGGAAGTAAAGCCGAAGGGCCAGTGCCAATAGGATATCAAACACATAGTAAAGATAACTACCTAGGCATCAGGCCTAGCCTAGGTGGAGGAGGTTTTAGGACGGAAACGCTGATAGGC
This sequence comes from Mycogona germanica, assembly GCA_034698785.1. Classification (NCBI taxonomy): domain Eukaryota; kingdom Metazoa; phylum Arthropoda; class Diplopoda; order Chordeumatida; family Chordeumatidae; genus Mycogona; species Mycogona germanica. The sequence continues at coordinate 2,398 of JAQGBY010000510.1, read as the reverse complement.
CTCTTTAATGAATAGTTCAAGAGGTGGCCATTTCTAGTACATTGTTTAACAAATATGGTAATTTATATATAAAGTGTAACGAATGACGTGGCTTCTCTCCACCAATAAATGTTCGAACGATTGTACCTAGTGAAATGTTGCCAAGAAAATTGGGCGTGAGTTGTACGGCAATGCGGATGACCGACGTCTCCCCGCTTCCCGGACACGGACAGTAAACGGACCCATCATCTTTAACCCATCTGCGTCGACGCGACCACCCGCCATTACCTCCTCCTCGCATCAGCACGAAAATGTCGTCCTTCGGCGAAATCAGTGGTCGTAGTTTTTGGAAGTCGCAGACCCGAGTAATGTGGAAAAGCGAGATCGACCAAGAGCAACGCGCGTGTCTCATTCCCCCCCCCCATCCCACCACCACCACCACCACCACCACCACTACTACTACCACCTCCCTTTTGAATACATGGTTATTGCGTTCGGGTGTATGTGTGTTTCCGTGTGTGTGTCTGCGACCAGCTAATGCTGTAATTCGCAATATGCGGTTTTTGTGGATTTTCTATTACCATTTTTATTCTGAAATTTGTGATTTGCTCGGCTACAAGTTGCAGACGCCGACATGTGTTGCCAGCCAATCAGTATACAGGAGCAAGTAAATAAAGAGGAAATGCGATCAGACTTGATCAGACAAAACAAGGCAGCACAGACCATGTAATATATTTAGAAAAGAAGAATTCATGAATAGGCAAATCGCGTAGATATATTAATGAAGATTGGTGGATCTCATATTTTACATTAAATAACAATTCGTTTATACTGTACATATACGGATAGGATTGGTGGAAAACACGTACATATAAAATCCTCTCCTTTTTAAAATAATATTTGTAATTTGTACTGTTACTTGTTATGAATTAAATGAATGAATAAAAACCATTATTAAAAATAATATATATGCTTTAGACATTTGTGTTATAAAAAGCCCGATACCTGACAGCTATTAATTGTTGCAAAATAGTTGTGTACCATGTTTCTAAGGTCACAGTTTTATATTGTTAACATTGCCACAGCCGACAAAGAGTGAACAAACACATTCCATAACAAACGTATCTTAACGATTTCCTTTTTAAACAGGAGACGTTGGAGACATTTAACAGTAGTTATCGACATTACATGTAAGCATAAGTTTCTTTTAAAAAATGGTGGCGAATGCACGACGAAATATATTTCTGTTTGTTATAAAAAAAAATAATAATAAAAAAAATAAAAAATGGCATTGTTGCACACGAATATACTCTTGCCAACTATTGTAGACGAAAACAGAATCAGTGTTGTCTACATGATGCCTTCGCACAAAACTAGACTAAACAGACATTGCGTCTTTTTTTAAAGTAACGGTTTATGGGCTCTTGGCTAGACATTGTGAAAAGAGCAATTGGCAGTCTCAAAGAAAATTACCTTCCAAAAAAGAAATAAAATAAGCAAGCTGGTTTTAAAAAGACTGTCTGCATATGTAAATTCGTCTCTTTTTCAGCTCAATACGAGTGGTAAAGAGTGGACGCATTAGTTCCCAGAGGTGTACTACGCAAATCGCAGCAACCATAAGTTTAACTTAAGCTTCGAAATCTCCATTCAAATTTAAATACGACGGTTTGCGCATCAGTTGATAAAATTGTACATTATAATTGTATGGACGCCGGATCACCACACACACACAGGCAAGGCGATGAAACATATTTTACAGAGTATTCTCCCCTAGTTACTCGAAAGGTGGCGCTCCAACATTAACTTAATACGATTTTGTCGATTGACGGGACCTGGTTATATATCAAGTACACTGTATTCCATTTGCGAGCGGTCAATGTGAATTCATAACATTAGGTCCATTCAGCAATGAGCACAGACCCTTACGAAGCGAATAGGTCGCCACAATATTGTTTTTAAATAGTAATTTTAACCTTCCCGACACGATCAATTTCTATTTTATCGTTATTTTTCGTTTTCGCTTCTCCTATTTTTGTTGGAATTGCTACTCTCGCGTCGTGCGTCTGGATCGCGAGTCGACATGGTCGCAATGGCTCCACGAGTGCATGCGGGCTTTTTGGTAGAATGTGCAGGGAGCCCGGGGTCGCGTGTGCAATTGGGCGCGTTGAGTGCGACCATTTGGCGAGTGGCGCGGGGGGTGATGCAGCGGGGCGTCACTTATGGCCATTTGCCCCACGACAAAAGGGGTGGATGGAGGGGGATGGGACACCATCGTCGGCGAGCAAATGGCCCCACTTGCCACCACTCTCGGCCCGCTCAACCGGTATACGTGTGGGGGGAGGTTACAATTACAATATGTACCCACAAGCAGCCCCCAATAGAGGGGCCTATGGCGGGGGTCGAACGACCAGTTGTATCT
>JAQGBY010000509.1:0-43316 GCA_034698785.1 Mycogona germanica | reverse complement strand
ATATGGAAGGTCGTGGGATCGTCCGCATGAATGGAGCAACCAGCGTGAGTGGGTCACAACTATATTGAGTTACTATAATAAGCAACGAGTAGCTTAATTTGCCAAAATATTGCGGCCATCGTGCACCGCTTGCTTGTATCAGAAACGCGCTAAAGAGTACTCTTCACTCACAAAACGCCAATATTTTTTACCAGTTTGAGCAATTTAGACATTGAAGGGTGTTGGCGAAAGCCGCCATTGGTCGAGAGATCGGTGCGAGCCACAGGCGGATGGCAGGGACCCGGATGGAACGACTTTTTCCGACTTTTTGAGTTGTTGCGTTCGTGCAATGAGAGGAATAATAATAATCATAATAATCTGTGTGACGCCGAGAGGCGTTGCAGTTGATAATGGCTCGGTTGACAAAATTGAAATGAAGTGGTATGTTGCTTATAATGGTATATATTGGGTAAGACATTAGCATTCATTGCAAGTGTTGTTCGGCGCGGCGAGATAAGGTAGCGCGATGCAAATGAATCGGTTGTGCGGAAGTTATTTTGTTAGGGAAATTGTAGAAATAGGGGGCGACATGCGCGCAGATTTTAAAACTTCGCTTCTGAACTTTAATTTATTAAGTTATTGTGGTTGTTGAAGGTTTCAATTATATAATTTTTGAGCGTAGTGATTTGAATTTATCTGGGGCTTCGTCTATGCTCCAGATTATGCAAAGAATTCAGGGTTGAAAGTTACATTATCCAATGTTGAGTATTTCTGCAAAAATAATTAAATATTAAAATGAAAAAATGAATACTCGTATTACTAGCATTCAACTAATATGCATATTACGTTTAAACTGATTATATTTAAAATAAATAATTAAATATTAAAATGGAAAAAATGAACAACTAACATTTTGCTATCATACTTGTATTACTAGCATTCAAGTAACTTGTATATTGCGTTTTAACTGATTATTGTACATGCTTTCACATAGTCTTAGAATTTTACACAGACTATGCGAAAGCTATCAGATGTATTTTTAATTTTCACTGTACAAAGAAGGCCATGGTTATTCTTGGTTAGGTCAAGAGAAAAGAGATACCAATTTAGAACGTTTTGTGCAATCAGCTTGTCTGCCTTCTGAAATTCAAAACTACTCGTACGTGTATCACATATACTGAATTCAGTTGTGAAGTCGATCACATTGAGTAGTGACGGGGGAGGGGAATGCGTGGAAGATTCGTCCCACCCCCCGCCGACGAATCTTCCACGCATCCAAATTATTGCTTTTCCAGTATCGTCCAAATTAGCATTGCTGATGTTCGTCTCTGAGCCCATCGTTCATTCTGATCCCGATCCAACAACAAAAGGCAAGAATTAATTTCGAATGCAAAAAATAAAAGGCATTCCGCCTTATCGCCGCCACCCACATGCGTATCCTCGTGAGATCCACTGTCTGACCTGGCTACTTTTTTCTGTTGGCAAAAAGTCGAAACTAAAAATGGCGGAATCTGGTGAAAATATGTGCCCACAAAACAGAACAATATTCCTTCAGGAGATGGCAAACATTGGAAGAAATGCTATCAGTTATATAAAATGTTCTGCAATACTTATTTGGATAGACGTGACTGGGACTTGGAATGACTATTCCGCGTTCGTAGCTGACGCTTCGTCAGAGTTTCACCCAATTGATTGAATGAAATAGTTTATGTTTCCATTTGACACCATTTTTGAATGAAAAATTGCTTGCTCCAAGAAATGAGTGAGGAGGACACATACGAGACGGAAACTTCGTTGCTCATCCGATTAGCTCGATCAAGTCGCGCACGCACACACACATGACGGTTACAAGTCCCGGAAGTGGCTCGCTTGGACACGTTGCCAATGTCCATGGATCTCTGGCGGATTGGTGCCGCCTTTGTAGGGTCTTCGGAATAGGCGGAGAGGTCGCCACCGTCGCCCCATCCCACGTTTGGCGCGTAACGAGTGCGCATGCGCCCGGACTATTCCATGTCGCTGTGCGCGCCGCCGAATGTAAATCACGAGCGTGTTCCCGTGTCACGGACTGCGATAATCAATCAGCCGAATGTCGATACTGTCTAAGCAAGATCTGGTGGTGGGGTGGTAGGGGTCGGGGGGGGGGGTGGATGGTAAGCGGGCTGGAGGATGAGGACGCGAGACCGCGCCCACACTGTGTTGCAGAGGTTTTGGTCATATCTCCCTCCCTCTCCCCTTCTGCTGCCCCACCCCATCGACCGTAATCCTGACTGCACTGCATCGTTATCCCTCGTATATACAAGTTTCTTCCTTAAACCCCTCCCCCACAAACCCACTCCCACCCCCTTCACATCCCCCATCTATCGGAAGCAAATTATTCCCCACCCTCTCGTCGGGCCACCCTCCCTCCCCACGTCCTTCCCCAGCATCTCTCCCTCTGAACCGCCTCTCTCTTTCTCTCCCCCTCCCCCGCTTAGATCCGAGTAAAAAATCTTTTGCCAATCGGTTGGACTTGGCTTCATTAATCACCCTCGCCCGAATAGGATGCATTTTCACACCCATCTCTCTCTCTCTCTCTCTCTATTTTGCTGCATCCACGCAGCAACGCGGCCTTCTTGTAACTCCGACAGTGGTGCTGGGCACCGGCGCGCCATCCGCAAATCCAGTCGTCGCTGGATATCTCTTATTTGTGGCCGAAGAACTTTTTTCTGGAGCAAGCGTCGCTGCTGGCTTTCTCGGCCGCTTCAAAAGTTATTCCCGATGCTGGCGCGCGCCTTTACGCGCGCGCTCGTATTCAGCATCCACCCTCCATCCCCGCTCTCTCTCTCTCTCCATTTCGCTCGCGCATAGCTGTGACTCGTTTCGGACGATAGGCTTTCTTGCTCGTGATCGTGGCCTGTGTGTATGGATATGGAATTACGACAATCATATTTGTTTGATTTTTTATTTAACTTTCTTTTTTGACGAGGGGTCATTGCCAATCTTTTCTAGCACTCTTGGGGATCTGGCTTTGCGACGGACATAATAGTTTGAGATAGTTTTGGAAAAATTACACATTTTTTGGATGTAATTTTTTTTCCTTCAATCAACTGTAGTCAACCGCACTACAGGCGTTACGTCCCCCTCATGGTGCTTAGGCACTGTGCGAGAACGAACAACCAGTACCCCGGGATCGAAATTTTCGAGAGCCCGCGCCGGGAATCGACCCCGGGACCGCCGAAACCACAGTCAGTCGCTAAACCAACTGGGCAATTCTATCATGACTTTCCATTATATCAAAATAGATCCGTTCTAAGTATATCTTTTATGGAAAATATGCAGTCTTACGCAAATTATGTATGAAATTGCGACCACTAATCCAAACCAACGACTGCAAGCTTGCTTTTAAAATAAATTAATACATTACTTAAAAAGTAAGTGTAGAATAAATGGGCTCTTCAATAGCTAGAGTGCACTCCAGTGATTTGAAATATTATATACCACGGTAACGACGTTTATGGAATGGTATTTGTAAAATTGTGTGCGTTTTGCGACACTTTTGTCTACCAACACTGCCACGAGCTGACAAAGTGATCACTTATAGTTGCTGTTGTTTTGGATAGGTTTGTGGCGTTTAGAGTTAAGGCGCTTCGTGCAGCATGTCCCAGGATGGCTGAAACAGAAAGGTGTTGGCGTACTCAGCGGGAAGTCATACGTTTTATCAGCTCCCACCTGCCTGCCTCCATTCCCTTCCGTCTGGATCGTTTCCCCCCCCCCCCCCTCCTCTTCCCCTCCCACGCACACACACACATACACCACGCCAGCCACTATCACCATCACCGCCAGCCGTATGTGGACCCATCGTCACACCTCCCAGCGCGTCGCTCGTAATAAATGAGCGCACCATTTGTAAATAGCTTATCTAATCTAAGTTACACGTGTTCCGGTGGCCAGGCGGTTTTTGGACTGTCGCGCGGGCTGAAGGGGCGGGGGCGGCAAGCTACCACCGAGATATCGGTTCGAGAGAGAGCGAGAGAGAGAGAGCTTTCCCGCGGGAGAGTCGCATTACGATTTAAGAATCGCCGCCGTCATTTGTCACCTGACGCAGCTCTCTCACCACGCGCGATTCTTTTTGGCCCCGCGCACCTCGCGTCGAGCAGCGCTATCTGTTGGCTGTTTTCAGTAAGGCGGGTGTGGTACCGTATTACATTTTCAGGTTGACTGGGGTGGGCATTTTGGACTCGCCACGTTCAGTGTTATTGCAGCCGATATATCGTCAAACTTTGATTGTATCTAATTTTTGATGGTTATCAAACACAGTGGCGTGCTTTTGTTGCAGAATACTCGTGAAAAAATTAAAAATTGGTCACATCAACTCGGGATAACGGATGACTATGTCATGGCCATCTAGTGACTAGGAGACTGTGTTATTATATAAAAAAAATGTACTCCACTGTACTGTAACTTGGCGGTCCCGGGTTCGATTCTCGGTGCGGGCTCTCGATTAGTCGATCTTGGGAACTGGTGAAATGAGAATGTGTCCCTCATATCCCAAAGCACCAAGAGGGTACTGAAAATCCTGTAGCTGCATATCAGCAAGCAAAGGATTTGAAAACGGGAGTAAGATATCTAAAATTGAACTTGAAATAACATGATGAAGTAAATGATATCCACTTTAATTTATCAGTTTGTTATGTTACATAATAACACGTAGCGATCAGTTTTCGTGGCCACAACACGGTGAGGGAATCCCAGCCGTAAAATTCTGAGCGTGGACGAGGTCCACTAATCCAAAAAAGTTTCGAGCTTAAAGGCTCAGTTGACATATTTGCCAACCATTCGGCGTGTTTGGTGTGGCCATATTATGACTTCGGGATGAGAGGAGTCGGCAGGGGGAGAAGGGTTATTTGATGAGGCTGAAAAGTTGGTGGTGGTGATGGAGGAGGATTCGGGGCTCCTCAAATTGTTTGTTGCCAGCGCGCTTCGTCAAGCGTCTTGGCGCCATCGCCGCTTTCCCGCATTGCTCCTCCCCCCACCCCTTCTTTCGCGACGCTAGAGTGTGTACATGTGTATCTATGTATAGGGGCGGGGTGGGGTGGGGGATTAAGACATTGTGTTGGCTTCTCGTTAATGCAAGGGAGCCGCCGGAAGTTGGAAGCGGAAATGCGCATTGCCGGCCTCAGACGTGGATTAATGGATGGGTACACCACCACCACCACCGCCACCCCCGCCCCCCGTTTGTCGTCGGCGGTGGTGGTGGGGGTTGTTACCCTCATTCTCACTCAATCCTTCCACATCTTTATACCAAATCGGGATGGGAGGAGGGTAAAAAATGTGTCGCGCCGTTCGCTGTGTGACTGGGAGCTGGCGCACAGCAGGAAATGCTCTCCCGAGAAGCCCGTTCGTCGAGTGATGCGTGGGTGGATGGGGAAGAGGAGGATTGATAGGAGCGAGATGGAACACCGGACAGCCGAGAGCGCGCGCAGAGGGCGCCAGTGCATGCGCGGGCTTACTTCCGATCCACTAGGTGGCGCGTCCTTGCCTTCTCGACGTCGTAAGCGTAGCTGAATTTGGGCAAGTTGAGCATTTCTGGGACACTTTTAGCGCTAGTTTCAAATGGGAATTTTGAAAGTTCGTCCATTAACGTCCGGGCTTTCTGAGAAACACATAAGGGGAACAAAAGGTGATACTGAGCAGAAGGATGACATTGAGAGGAGAACATAAAAAGTCGAATGTACCCACTAGCTCGAGGGTATCACAAATTCATGGTCGAGAATCTGGGCATAACATTTGTGGTTTTGTAAACATGGGGTTGTGGTACATGAATGCACATTACGAGGACTAAAATGGCGTTCATAGAAGAAGAGCGGAACGCTCGTTTCGTTTTACGTTACAAACAAATTACGTTTCGCTATTGTATAGCGATCGCCATTTTGAACCTCAAGAATTCGAATGATGTCATTATTCGAAGAGGAAGGTGTTGCCAGGATATGCTAAATTTCATACCATTTCACAATCGTTTTCAAATTTTGAATTTGAATGAGGTCCCTTTTTTTAGTAGGCATACTTTATATTACAATAGGCGATTGTACGTGTAAACTGCAAAATTCTATCCTTTTTGTAATATGACGAATTATTTTCGAAAACATTATTTAATTTCCGGTTTCCAAGATTTTTTTCTACTAGCAATTGACAACGCAAAAATGCATATAAGGAGGAATTGTCAGAGTCTTCATGCCGAATTCTGTGTTCGAGCGTTGGCCGATCGCATCGGGCCAAAAGTGAAGAACTGAACCAAAAGAAAATGGTGGTTACTATTTTTCCGCCAAGCGCGATATTCGAGAAAAAAATCCCTACTACTACTACCACCAACCAACCACCATATATACCAAAGAAAATGGATTTGAAATGAGAAAGAGGCGAAGTGTGAAAAAAGGAGGCCTAGGGCGATCTGCATTTATACCGTTCAAACAATTCTTATTTTTTTTTATAGATTTTTCATTTTATTTTTTGCAGCGTAACTCTTTTTCTCTCCCCTCTCCCCTTCTTTCCAATTCGGGAATATTTTTCTCCAAAAAGCTGCAATGGTACAGAAAAAATGTCGGTTGGTGTGTCCCCTTTCTTTCGCGTTTTCGAAAAAGAAGAAAGAGGGAAAAAAGAGAAGGATTTTTGGAACGCGCTTGACTGGGTCCACGCTACACGCAAACGCTGTGGAGCCTATTTTGCATCTGTTTATGCATAAGCGCGTGCTAGTGAAAATCTTTGTGCCGACGTTCATCCTGATCCAGCAGCGGTGGATTTGTGGATCTGGATTGCTCGTGTGTATTTATATATATATTGAATGTTCTCGTGAACTGCAACGATCGCCTATATATGGTGGCCTTCTGCTATATAAGCGCGTTAGTGCACGCGGTCTCCTTATTTTTCTGCGCGCCGCCATATTTTTTATCTTCTTCCGCGACGCGGATTTCGGAAGTTCTTTTTTTCGGTTCTCCGACCGTGAAATGTATGCACGACGCCCTCGCCTCATCGCATCACGATACACAACACACGATCCTCGAGAGGAATATAAACACAATCGTTGTTGTCCTCTTCTCCTCCCCAATTCACATTTCCTCGCTCTTTTCCCCCTTTTCTCAAAGTCACTCAAGACGAGACGCGATCAGCAGTTTTGCGTTGATGATTTTTTAATATGAAATTTCTTCTCCAGAATAACAAATTTAGCGTATGGCTCGTCTCGAAAAATGTTGTCCTCTCTAGTCTTGAATCATCGCATGTCGAGTCGAAAAATCAAAATAGTTTCTCATCTCGCCAAAATATCATGGAATAATTATTTGTCGTGTGACGAGAAAACTTGTGTTTTCATATTCAATTCGAAAAATGAAAGTCCCTTGAATCTAAAAGTGTAAGAGGTGACCGTGATGAATTATCCTTTATCGTTGGCTGTCGTATTTTTCCCCCTGTGAACGGGCGTTCACCCTTAGGTTAGGTAGTCATCCATGTAAATTAATATCGTACCATAATTTTGTCAGTCGTCAAGCGTAATTTAATTTTTTTTAAATGTAATAACAATAAAGACTCGTAAAATCAGGTGATTCAAATATATAAAAACTTTTAAGAATTTATTCACATCCTATTTCCGGTGATATTCACAATCATATTTCCGGACCCTCTCGACCACCGGCCGCGTTATTGCTTGGCCGTGTCGTCAATATCCTGTACGTGTATTGTATATATTGCTGACGGCAGCCTCCACTTTTATCCCCTGACTTTACAGCAGCAGTCTTATACCATGTCTTGGGCGGTTGACTCGTTGTTTGTTTAGCAGATGAGATTCGCCACACTGTCATTGAGGGGAAAGAGGGGGCGGGGTGGGGTTATGCCTAACTGGAGTTGTAAGGCGGTGTTCAAAATTCGCTGTTAGGCATGAGATTCCGCCATATTTTGGGAGTAAGCTCTGTGACCGATTGACCCTCCTGAGGGTTGGCCGCACGCCGGACAAAATCGAAATGCGTCATTCGTTATTTGAGAATGCTGTCTCGCGGTTTAAATGACGCGCATGTTTTTGGGCATTCTTAACATTGTTTTTCTAAACTGGGTATTGGCGTTATTAACATTTAAATGACAGTTCACGTCAAGGAAGTTGCTGGTATTGTTTTTTCGTTTGTTTAAAGACAAAATAATGTGGACAATGCCTATTTCTTAAATTTTTATCCCCCTTAGGTAGGTGTGGTCACTGTGCTCTGTGCTCGTGAAACGCATATCAGCTAAATTCTATATGGTATTCCGGGGTCATTTTCATCACACTCTTAGTTGTTTGGAATTAAACGCTGATCTTATATTCCCAATACTACATATTGATTTGGTAAGACACGTTTGATTATTCGTGCGAATAGTTGTTCCTTTTTTTGTAACCATTCGTTGATTTCTGAGACAGTCCACGAAACTGTGGTCATCCCCCTGTAATCATCACCCACGACGGGGACTGGATTACGTGCAGGGTCGGCAAGCAAGGAGGGGAAGGCGACGTTGGTTGGTGAGCAAAGTAAACTCTTGAGACCCGTATAAATATGTCTTACCTTTTTACTTTGTACGGCAAAAGTTCTATTATGTTTTTGAGGGTTTCCTTTTTCATTTAATCAGGCTATACCTTTTTCAAGATTATTGGACCATCTTCAATGATCGTGCGTTCATTGCAAGCTATTAACATTTTACGAATATCTTGTAAGGTTAGATGCTTTCAAAACCTTAAAAAGTGTTGTACTATATTGAAAGTACGAAGATACCTTTTATATTTACTAAATCGGAAAACACCTTTTGTAAGGTGCTGCGCATCTTGCGACAGATGTGGCCTGATGCTCGCTGCGGTATGAGCGTCCACCGTTCGCCGGACTTTTAAGAAATGACATCTTTGACGCAATTTTAATAAGTAATACACAATCTATAATGCTTCAGTATTCCTTCCCTACATATTTGCTTTTAGGAGTGGGGCTCTAGGAAGATAAATGGGTGAGGCGAGATGCGTGACACGACTGATGCACGACACGTGTGTCCGCGTATGACCCAACGACTTTTTGCTCCCCTCCCTTTAAGGACCCCTCTTTTCGCTCCCCCCCCCCTAAATTAATTACACCGTTTCAGCAGCAGTGGCCACATTCAGAATAGTGTATACAGAACCGGCACGTTCCGTGGCTGGCCCGAGTGTAGCCCGCGTCAATCATCTTTCGTGAACTTTGCCCATTTTTTTCATGTTTTTTTTCACTCCTCGACAGAAGGAAGGCTTTTGGTGCGGCCACTGTCTTGCGATAGCACCTCATTCACGCCGGGGTGTCGGCTGTTTGCTAGACGCCGACCTAATGCCCTCGAATTATGTTTTTATCATTGTACAACCTCTACTCAGCGATTGCTACGACGGATGTGGACAGAGAATCGGGTCATCCATGCAGACCAATTTATCCATCCAAATACATTCTCACCTCGAAGCACAGCATTTGGAAGCTACTAGAGACTTGTAGCTTGTGACCTATGCAAAGTTGACAGTTCCACTACGTGGACAGGTGCAGCGCTACAGGCACAGGTGCACTCAACCAATGTCGATTACCCAGCTGAAGTGATGGCTGGGATTCTGTTAAAGCCAAGTTGGAAAACCCAAATCTATCATCTATCACCTACATCTATCTACTCAATGGCCACTAACGTCGGGGTCCTTTATGTTTCGATGTGATATGGTTGCCAACCAATGATCGACACTATACCTCAGAACGGATTATCCGGTGTGAACGGTCAGCTTGGGTGGCGACAAACGATTTTGGTTGACTCGTCCGTGATCCACTTGCTTTGGCATGATGGTCGCCAGCCCCAATTGTTTCTGGGCCACCCCACTCTCTACCCCTCCACAATCTGGAGACGTGATCCCCTTCACCACCTCCCACGCCACCATCTAGCGCAATTATTCCGACCTGACATCATGCAGCGTTTCTCAACCTTTTTCTTTTTTGGTTGCTTATTAAATATATGGTTCATTGTCAAATGGGACTTTTCAATATTACGATTAATAGAGGAGGCACTGGTGGGATTCACATATACAGAGTATATTATCTTTCAAACCCCCATTCAATATTAATAACTGAAATATCTAAGGATTCTGACTATACTTATCCGATATCCCTTAACGGTCCCGTCTGTTTCAATGCAACGATCTTTGCTGTGTACATTGTATATTCTTTACTGGGTTACTGCAGATTTGTGACAGAAAATCTCATGACAGAGAAAGTGTATTTTATTTTCAATTATTGTTTGAGATTTGATGGGTGCGTGTCAGCAGTATGGTGGTAATCACGCATCTATCGGACATTCATACTCCGCGCTCGTTGGTTTCGATCCCCCGTCCCGCGCCATATCATACGTGGTGCGTCACTCGACCTCCGCGATGGACGGCGGATGATGATGATGATGATGACACGATCGCCGGCTGTCGCACACCCGGTGGCGCGGGGGGGAGGGCTGCAAAAAAGAGACGAGGGCGACGGCAGCCACTGACACCTGATGACGGTGATGGACACCCGCCCAATCCCTCCCCCACCTTAATTACCTGCGTCGATGTGCGCGCGTGCCGTGTGGACATCCATTACCCCCTCCCCATCCCTTGTATCGCCCTTTCCACCACCTCTCTCTTTCTCTCTGTCTCGTCCAGTCTCTCGTTAAACATGATCCGGGAGCAGGTCCCGCTGATGACCATCGCATAACGTCACTACAAAATTCGTGGGGGGATAAAACCGATTTTCCCTTACACTTTCCAAGAATAGTTTAGTCGCGATTTATATAATTATATATTATTATTGTTGTATTCTTGAATAGTCGACTTATTACGAGATTTACTGTGTCTTATTACGGCTACATCAATGGAACTGCCGGGCGTTGATACTTCCATTTCCATGCCATTTCCATTTTTAAAAGGTGGTCTAATCATTTCCCAGCACGCCTGATGAGGATGCGTTTTGGACCGACGAATCGGCTAAAATTAAGAAACCAAGAAAACATTTCGCGACAGATTCATATCACCGTATGACAGTATCTTAAATTATTTAGGGAAAAAAGTATACTTTATTAAAAATTATACATTATTAGATGTTGTAGATCAGGGAATTTTAATAGGCTGAAAGTGCATTATTAATGCCTTCAGTCGATTGAAATTAGATGCAGAGTAGATTCTATCTCAATGTCTCCTGAGAACCCGTGCCCCTCAAACGAGAGCGGGTGTTCTCTCGAAATTTGTAAGACCAATTCAGGCAACACGATTATTTCGACGATAAATCTGACAAGATTCTTTGACTTTGTACCCTCTTTTCGTGCTTATGGGACGCGCTGGACTGTGATCAGAATGTCGAATGGTGCGTACAGTCTGAAAAAATATCATTCATCCAGTCCGGAATCTGGGATTGGTTTTACTTGATTCTGGTGAAAATTAATCATTTTTTTCAAGTACTGTAATGTGCAGCACTACTGGTGCTTTTGTACCCTATTCGTGCTACGGCAATATGTGTGGGCACATTTTCACAAGTACACAGGGATCGTATAGTCGAGAGCATGTGCCCGGAATCGAACCCGTGAGTGCCGAGCCACAGTCGGTCGCTGCTATATCGACTGGGCTAAGATGATTCGTACAACGTAAAATTATATTTCATTTGGTGTGCTTCAAAGATGTATCCCAGTTGGTATTTAGGCTGATTGTGGCTCGGCGGTCCCGGGATCGATTCCCGGCGCGGGCTCTCGAAAATGTTGATTTCGGGGTACTGGACGTGCCCCTCACAGAGCGCCTAAGCACCATGAGGGGTACAGAACGCCTGTAGTGCGGTTCACTACAGTTGATTGGAACAACAACAAAAAGCGGCCAGGTTGATAAGCCGTGCGGTCTGTGGACTGTGCGCCCGATAGGACGTGAATGTAGTTAAATAGGTGCGGACGATTCATCGTGTGTACACAGAAAAACTCAGGGCAAGCCTTGTGTGACTGTTTGGACTGCAAGTGATGCGCGATTGGTGAAGGCAAAACGGGTGGAGTTGGAGGCCGAGCGTGCTTTCTGTCGGAAAACTAACCAAAATAACGAAACTGCAGGGTGCTATACTACTATACTGTGGCACAGAGGATGGCGACGTGAACGTGGCGTTGTGGCGGCGGCGGTGGACCCAATTTTCAGCAACACCAGCGCACTAATGAAGTGGTGTCTGCTGGAATCGCTTTTCGCCGTCGTCTATTTTGGACGACAGCTTTGTTTATTTTGGAGATTTTTTCCTCAACCTCTCCTATCCACCCCTCCCCTTCTCCTCTGCTCGCTTTCCATCCTATTCTTTCCCCGCCACGCCTACGTCATATCCACCCCCTACTACACTGTCACCTTCACACATGTGGCGTGTCAGTTCCACAGTTGCGCATTGTGGTCGCGCTGTTGGACGAGAGAGCCCTGGAAATAGTTAATATAAAAATCGAAAAGTTATTATTCCCTTAGTTATCTTTTTGTTTATTACCCTTAATTACTATTGACGATAATAGCATTCTCAAATTTAAATTGTCATGAAATATAATTTGAAGGTGGATGCTTTCATGGTTAGTAGTCTGAAGTACAAAATGTATTCTCCTTAGACCCGGGCCTCGTTAACACTTCAGTAAGCGATAGCTAATTGGCGAAACAGCTGAACTAAGGTGCGTCTTAATGCATACTGTATTAATGTGAACTAGGCTTCGGCGATTATGGAATCACTTCATAGTTCCAGTGTTCTAACTTCTTATTTACAAGGGAATGTTCACCTCGATACAATATCCTCTATGAAGGCCAGTACCAGTGCGCGATATCGTAATTGGCATGGGCAACATTTTGAGCAGAAAATGACAGAAATGAGAAGACATGAATAAAATAATTTTTGGCGTGGGCCTAGGGTTGCTAAACTACGCCCCTGTCTTGCTTTCTATGCAGCACTCCTTTCGTCTATGGCCGTGGCGGCGCTTGATTAAGAAGCGTGTTCCTGTGGAGGACATCCCCCTCCCCTCACCCTCCTCCATCTCGTGGAGTGTCGTCTTCGCCACGGCTCAAAAAAGACGCTGGCTTGGCGAGAGCGCCCGCTTCGTTTTCTTCATCATCTTCTTCGCACTTGATTGTCAGCTTTTCTCGCGCGCGCCCCTCGTCGTCTAATTTCTTTGCTCGTCTCCTTACTTTTCCTCCTTCTCCCCATCCTTGTTCTCGATTTGCCTTGGTCTTCTATCGCGAGAGCAATTTTTTTTTCGCCTTTCCACTTTTCCTGCTTTTTTTTTTGCCTGCTCGGACATCTATGGATGCACTGGCCACTTACTGTTGTTATTACTGGCACGGCGCGTCATCTATGAATTGCTCGATGTGACAGCCAGAGGTCGCCTGTCTCGCTCTCGGCGGTGGGTGACCTCCCCCTACCCCATTCCCCGTCAGTGGCACCAGAGTGGTGTCAGATCGCCGATCGTGAGAATTCCGATTCTCATAATTGAAACCCCCTTTCGCCCTATTTGCATCAGTGCAATTTATGCTGCCTCGATTATTAGTTGTGACTGATCAGTTGCCTATTTACACAACATTATTTTTTATTATAAAGTTGGTTTATAGTGACTTGTTTCTTGCCCAAACTTTTTTCAATGACCACAAGAGTGACTCATCAAAATGTAATGCGCGGCCATTACATCGATAGATATGTTCAGAATGCTACAGGCATTTTGATATCACTGTTTTCTTTGCAGGCTTCTGAAAAAAATTAATTGTAGAAAGTTTTTGCAGTTATAGTTAGTCATTTGTTCGAAAACTAGACTTCTGTATAACAATTGTGCATAAAATTATATCGTTGACAATTTTAACGTTGCCAACAAATGGCTCTAGTCTATGCATATACAAGGTGCCCTAAAACAAAATGAGCCTGTTAAAATTGACAATTAAAATTGGAAAACGTTGCATATATTCACCAGCAGCCCGGGATTAAAATATTCGAGAGCCTGCTTCGGGATTCAAACCCGGTACCGCCGAGCCGTTATCAATCGACTCGTAGTAGCCCAGTTAGTTTAGCGACTGAATGTGTTTCGGCGGTCCCGGGTTCGATTCCCGGCGCGGGCTCTCGAAAAATTTCGATCCTGGGGCGCTGGTCGTGACCCCTCGCACAGTGCCTAAGCACCAAGAGGGGTACGTAACGCCTGTAGTGCGGTTGACTACAGTTGATTGGGCAAAAAAAAATCGCAATACCGTCTGCGCTACAACGAGTCTTAAATATACAAGTATACACAAATATGAATTACTGAGTATTTATTTTTCATTTGTTTGTCGATTCCTCCGACTGAATCAGAAAAAGTAAACATTTCGTTTTCTTTCAACCAAAGATCTGAGACAATCCTGTCATTTACATATAGACGACTTAGCCAATTGTGCCTCTTCAGAAAGACAAAAGAAATTATGGCCATGTCCAATTCTATGTTGATTGTCAGTCTAGACGTTGTCTAATGGTTACAAAAAAAATCAAATAATCGTTTATTTATGAACAAATGAATAACTGCTATATTTACTGATCGATGAAGAAGTCAATTATGCTATTTCAGAAAGACAAAATAATACATTTGTTGATTGTATGTCTAGACGAGACCTTGTGGTTCCAGAAAAAGATCAAACCATTAGTTTATTTTGAATATGTGATGAGAGAGAGGCAACATTCAGTAAAGTTGTTTAGTAGTAAAGTTTTGTAAAATTCTCCAAAATGTATTCCTTGATTGAAGTATTTTACTTCATTTCAAAAATGTTCAAATCTGCCAGTGTCCAGCCCCCTCACCACGACGATAAGTCAAGAGCTGGTTGGAGGTATTGCTGGAAAACGTTTTTAGGGGGGAGCTTTTCAAAAAATGTGATGTACCGCGGTGGTAGCATTCGTGTAATGTTGGGAAGTTTCCCGAGGTTGGTGATTTTTGTGTTCAATTATTTATTCGAGCAAACCTCGGGAAGTACCGGTGATTGAACAACATAGCCCCCCAGCAATGCAACATCGTATTGAACGAAATACAAGTGACAGCAGGAAATAATTATACAAAAGTGATTTTTGTGTAGGGCCTACAAACTTTTGATCTTTAAAAAAATTTCGTTGTAGTCAGTGCACTACAGGATTTGCTGTACCCCACTCGGCGCTTAGGCACTATGATAAGGTGCACATTTTCACCAGTACCCCGGGATCGAATGGTCGAGAGCCCGCGCCGGGGAATCTAACCCGGGACTGCCTAGCCACAGTCAGCTGCAATACCGACTGGAATACGACGAGTCGTACATTTTTTTTTAATTCACTGTAGTGTATAACACAACAGGAAGATTCTGTACCCCTCTCAGTGCTTAGGCACTATGTGAGAGGCACATTTTCACCAGTACCCCGGGATCGAATAATCGAGAGCCCACGCCGGGAATCGAACCCGGGATCGCCGAACCACAGTCCGTCGCTTAACCAACTGCGCTACGACGGGTCGTACATGCCAAGCCTTTCGTCACATCCCGTAATAAATTGTTTCGTATACCTCCATAAATAAAATTTTGACAGCATGACAAGGTGTTAAAGATATTGTGTGATAATTTTCCCCCAGATGGTATCTTAACGACGTTTTCATTAAGAGCTATTATTACATGGACGAGCAATGGCCTTAATTTGCATTTTGAGAAAGCTTTGCAACCTAATGGAGATTCCAGGCACCATTATTGACATTGACGTGTGCGTGAAGTATTGTTAAGTTTTTTTTTGTGTTCCATTCTTTATATTATGGTCTGATATCTAAAGAGAGTACTGCGTTGTATGTTTCTGTCGTCACGATGCGAAGCGATTTACGAGAGCCAAATTTTATTTTTTGTTTATATATTTTTGCTGATGACCTACTATTGTCTCGGCCACAAAAATCCATTCATATATATATATGTTCAATGGACGAAATCGCTGCCCTTCGTTCCGTAGGCAGACCCGTACGGCCCCATCCCTTGCGCTACGCATTTCATGATCTCGATATGGCTACTTTTTCGTCTTAGGATGGACGACTACTGCTGCTTCAAGTAGTTTACTAGTATCTAGCGGCAGTCTTTCCCTTCCCACCAGTTTCCCTCTTGCATGGCATGGTATCGTGAACCGACAAAACTTATCGGATGCATCCCTCCTTCCCTCCTCCTCCTCTTAAACCAACCAACCCCTTACCAATGTTGCTCTATCTCTCCTTCCCTCTTTTCCCTGGCCGATCCCTCCATTCCCATCTCCACCCCCGCCTTTCGCCCCAAGTTTTCATTAACAGTTGACTAGCAATTAGCTTGATGTTTTCTTCGTTGTTTTTTTGCGTATGTGTGTGTGGCGTGTTTGTTGTTTTGTTTTTTGCTCGCTGCGTTCGCTTTTCCTTCCATCCCCCATCTCCCTCCTACTTTCTGTACCAGGCTCCCTGCTTCTGTCACCCCGCCCCCCCACCCGCTCCCATATACGTGCAAGCATCTTCACTGTTAAACCTCTTGGGACCTGGCTTGTCGGTGCCAGGTGGTTATGGTCATCGAAATTGAGATAACGAATTATACATTACAGTTTTCTTGATGATTCGTTCTAATTTTCTTTGCTCACCGTGCACTCGAATATTATTCAGAATTTGCTGAGGTGATTCTGCCAACCACTGAGACTGTTTTGCCAATCAGAGTGACGGACAATATTAGGAAAGGATGCGTCTGCTTAGCGTTGATCTAAATTTGTAAATTTACATTTTATTTTTCTTTCTCCCCGTTTCGAATTCGGTTTCGGATGCAAACTTGATGCGTCGATTTATTTATTTTACTTATTCCTTCCCAAATTATAATTCTAACTATTCAGTACTATATAAAATTTAAATAACACATATGTTCGCACCTGAGATTTTCGTTATAATTGTTCTCTGTACCTTTTTGCGGAATTTTTCCGAGATGCGTGTGTAATATTTTTACCTATCCTTAAGTTCCCACCAGAGACCGCGTTTCTGAAAAATTACCGAAAAATTAATTCAGATTTGTGAACGTTTCTGACTACATTCAATGACTCCAGGTAAAAGTGTCCGTCCAGGTGATCTCATGAGGCTAAGGAATGGTGGCCACCCACTACCCAACCATCACACTGTTCCCCCGCAGTTACCCCCCCCCCCGCAGCCGCACTTCTATTGGTATTTTGTTTACGTGCATAGCTCAGTAGTCCCTTCGTCGGTTTTTTTAGCCATTTGCTCTAAATGAATTTTCCCTCTCTGTATAAATAGAAACGCACGTGTGCACGCACTCACGCTTTACCCTCTCCCCCGCCTGCCTCCACCACACCACAGGAGCTTCGTGAGGCACCCCCACATATACTGAATGCATAGTGTATGTGCATGTGTGCACCTCTATCTAGGCTACCAGTGTCCCTCTGTCTTAATTACCCGACATAGCCATCTTCCCTCACACTGTTTACCCGCAATTCTATTCCAAGACGCTTAACGTGCCATCACCGCCGGTTTTACGACGTTCGCATTCAGAAAAAATTGATAATGTGGAATTAGTCTTTTTGTGATGTGATTTTACATTATCAATGCATAGATGGCGCTCACAGTATGCTGCTGCTGCTAATTTTGTGATATTTTCTGGAAGCACATCGACATTTGTCGACGTGTCTACTTGTATTTCTCATGTGAGATGGGTTAAACGGTTAACTGATCATGTTGATCAGTTAACCGTTATGATAATATATTAAAAGTGAAGTTACAAGTATACATTATATTGGCAGCTGTTGTGTCGCTTTGTAGTGTTTGTACTTATGGTACAATTGGTCAGTGTGTGTGTGTATTAAGACCACCTAACAATCACCTATTGTCTACTGAATGGCAAATTTTTCGTGGACCATGCCCACGTGGTGTACCCTATGTAGTAGACACCAAAATTGAACAACCAACCTATGCCGATCATCGGTAAACAGCGTAGTTACAAGAGCAGGATAAAGTCCTTCCACACTGGCTTGTTGCATATTGGGCTCATATAGAAACAAGCAGGGTCGGATTAGCCTAGAGGCAGATGAGATAGAACTGCTAGGGGCCCTCAGCACGGCTCAAAATGAATGAAAACAAGATATTTGCCCAAAAACAATATTATTGACAAAATGTTGGTTGAAATTAAAGGGGGCATGGGGAATGTCATCATATGCTTTGAATAGGAGTCATTGGTCTAAGCTCATTTATATGTCAACGTCATTGCTAAAGGCAAGCCTAATGTAGAATATTATTTTAATTATTTTAAAAAGCGTCAATTGTCTGAAAAAGAGACATATCGCGGTGCGATCCTCGTCACTGAACGCCATTTTTGGAATCACAAAGCAAAACGATCAAGAGGGCAATTGAAAAAGGAATGTAGTGCCAATACAAGATTTCATTCGATTCGATTAACGTTTTCCAATTTTAATTGAAAATTTTAAAAAACTACAAGGGGTTTTAATGTTTTGCATAACTCTGTGTCCATAAAGTTTGGTGAATGATGTGTGCCTTACAATTGAAATTCACAAAATTACGAGATTATTCTTTCGGCGCATCAAGTTATCACTTTTAGATTCAATCTAAGATGTTTAGAGTCAATTCTAAACAAAATTAAATTGCGCTTTTCATTAATTTGTATAATTTCTCGGTACTTTTGTCGCATAAAATTTTTACTTGCTATCTAACACAATGATTAAGTTTTTGAAGATAAATTTTAATACGCTGCGCGTAATTTCACTTTGTCGTTTTCCAGTAGTTTTTCAAATATCGCTGCATTATTTTACTCAAAAATAATTAAGATTCAAGGGAAAAAGAGTTTTTAATTGGATTTGTAACAACGTTCCAATAATTTAGGAAACTTTTGTCGCATAAATATTATTTTACACTTCACGCAATTACATTTTAATTTTTCTGAGAAACTTTGAAAATTAAGCAGACTTTAGTGGCATCAAATAAACACTTCCTATATAACTTGATACTGAAATCATTATAGATTTTTTTATGTGCGCTTTGCCCACATTTTTCTTTTCTACATTCAAATTAATAGCTCTTTCGGAGTAGAACGGCATAATTCTTTGGAGATATAGCCAACTAAGAGGTGTCGAGTAGTCGTGAAGATAGCGTGTTTCCGTCAAAAACCCGTGATCGCGGTTTCGATTTCGGCCGACACCTTTGGAATTTTTCGGGCGAGAGAAATTCCTTCACACGCCTTATTTCGGAATAGAAGTAAAATCATGACATGATATCGGGACGTTAAAGATCACTTTCCTAGGCAGCCTAGGTTAGGCAAAATTTCCAGGTCGCCTACCTGAGGAGGTTTTAAGATGTCCAATCAACGGTGAACCTCATTAACAAACTCTCTCTCTCATTGTAATAATGTCTCACAGCCAGTGGAAGTGGTCGCACAAACCATGTTCCGAGCTTTAGTGCACTTTAGTTTTTTTTTGTTTAATTCTTAGTCCAAATGACAACTGATGATCGCAGTCCGTCGCTGTCCCGGGCACCGTTTGCTATTTATTTTATATTCAAGACGTCCTAATCTCATTATTTTTGACCAGTCAAAATTTTAAATACATCGACAAATATAATTTGCGCCCAACCAAATCAAACAGTTTAACCTGTCACTGCTGTGATTCTTTCGAAAATTGTGATACATTGACAGTGTCGGGCAACAATGTGCAAAAACTGGGGGTTAAATGTGGTCGGCGCATGGCGTCTCCGCATTTCAAAAATACCTGGCTGTTTTTGTGCACGCACACACATTGTGACACTTTCGGGCGGAGGAAGAAAGGCCTGCTCGATATTCCTGTTGAGTTGTAGCGAGAAAAATCTATTGTCGGTGGTCTCTTGATGTCCTCCTGTTGTCATTAATACACGTCAATCAGCGGTCGCGTTTGATCTCTGAAAAATGACGCGTCGGACTGTTAATTGTCGTTTGATTTCTACATTCTAATCGCTTTGGCGCCATTAATAAATTAGTGGACAGCCGAGTTTTTTCTGCTCTGGCCATCTCGGGGCGTGCCCATAACCGGTCGTCGACGAGAATTAATTTATTTATTGTCGCTCTTTTTACGTATTTACGTGGCCATCGATTTTTTTTGCGGCACTGTTTATTTATTCTGTTTATATATATATTTTTTTTTTTTAAATTTATTATTATATATCGCTCTTTTTACGTGTTTACGTGGCCATCGATTTTTTTATTATTATTTGCGGCAATGTTTATTTATTCTGTTTATATTTTGTCCCTCCGTCAGGGCTCTAAATTAGTGGCTGAAAACGCAAAGACAGTAATAATCTGTTTGAAACAGAAATGCCCAAATTAAAATAGGAATAAATAACTGGTCAGGTGGTCAACTTAAAATTATAATAAATAAATAAGCTTTTATTTTGACAATTCGATTTTTTCATTTGCAATTTCTCTTACGCGTCTTCTTCATGATTCTAATTTGGTTGACAATCTTGGTTCCAAGCATATTGATGATCCGATATTTTTTAATAATTAACTCAGTTCATCATGTGCCCACGTCAAAAAGAATAAAATTCAGCTGAGCATGTTTCACAGTACATATATTTCATAAAATATATGAATAACATGAATATCAATGCCCAAGATATTTATTGTCAACATAACAATGCCGCGACGTCGCCTAGTCGCAGATGCGCGCGCCTGGCTTTTGAAGAGGTCACGGACGCAGATCACAGTCATAATTAGACAGACAACCCAATAGTCGTTTGCGAGATCGATGTGACGTGTGTGGCCTCGAAAGTGGCTCGGCGTTTCTTCGGCGTTTCAAAAACTGTCCAGCACGAAATGTGTCCCCATTAACTTGACGTATTGCACAATCCAAGAATCCCCAGAAGTCTTGAAGTGAGAAACATTCAGAAACTCAACAAATTATATCTAATATTTTTCTGTTCTTAATGTACTTCAAATAATTTTTTTTATTTTAATTTTTGATAAGCCGATCCAGGTGGAGCTTCAATTACATTTTATTTTAGATATTCCTTTTTGGCAAACGCTTACGTGCAAGACCAAAGTTTTGACGAGTGAGCAAATTCAGGATAGGAATAGTTTGGTACCAAAATGTCGAAAAGGTATATTGCGCTATACTAATTTGTTATCTTTGAGTGGTGGTAGTGGTGGTGGTGCATATAGAAGCCGTCTGGAAAGAAGGGCAAAAACGCGCGCAGCATGGCCGGGAGTCCACGACCGACGGGAGCGGCATATTAATCGATGCCTAGGTTAATTAAATGAGGAGATCACCCTCCGGCCCGCTGGGTATCCCTGTCCCTCCATCCTATCTCCAATCATCCCCACACCACCACCATCCTCCTCGGGTTCTTTCACTCCTTGCGCATGCGTGCTGTCACTGTGCCACCACTACACAACCCGCCACCCCACCTCCCAATCTTCCTCCCCCACCGATGGCCAGCGGTGCTGCAAAAAGACAAAACGTCATCCCCCTCCCCACCCTATCTGACATAGACACGACAGGCGAGACGACGAAACGACGAAACGACGCCAAAAATAACTGCCGCATGAGTCGAATACTTTCGCTCCCTTTCCCGACCTCTCTTTAGCCGAATCTCCAATAATTAGTCCTGGGGGGAGGGGAAACATTGGTTGCCGAACCTTGGGTTGGGAGTTGCTTGCACCTTGAGCCGACATCAATTAATCGTCGGACGATCGAGTGTTGTGCGTTTTTTTTATTTTTATATTTGCACCTTCGGTTAATTTGGAGCGCGCTATTCCAGGTATAAGCTTGTCAATTTTGGCGCGGCCAGGACACGCGTTTTTCATATTCACAAAGTTGCCCCGTTGCACACTTACGGTGTTGGTGACACGTCGCAAGAAGGAGAAAAAAAACGGTTCGTCGTATGTCAATCGGCGGTTGCTTTTGACATGCCACGTCTTCAATTACCGATTGCAGTTTGGTGAACCCCGATTCGGGCGACCCGTTTTCTCACCTCTTATAGAGGGCTCTGACATCCTATTTTCAAATTTCGCCGAGCTCTGTACTCGATTGGTAGTGATCGAACCGATGCAAAAGAAACTACATTCATTTAAAAAAAAATTACGGAATAATGGAAATATAAATAAAATGTCAACGAACCCTATCAATGATTCAAAATAAGCTAACTTGCAGTGCTTGCAGTGTAAAATTGCAGTGAAATTTAAAAAAATGTTTAGTTCATTAAAAAAAAAAGTATTGTAGCTATACGCGTGTATAAAGATATGTTCGATGGCCGTGTACGATGTTATCTCTATTATACAGTAGTATCTTTATTATATCTCGCCTTTGTCCCGCCAATATATATTTTTTCGTCTTTGTTTTTTCTTTCTTTTTTTTAAATTTATGACTAGATACAACAATTATATACTTAGTTGGCCATATGCCGCGGGACAGCGAAGGGCACTGACCACGCCTTTTCATCGCGAGAGCGCGTATCAAAATATGCATGGAGGACTAAAATGAATAGGTGCCGCCGCCGCCGATACGTTCGGGTAACGTCGGAAAGCTATCCGGTCGGGATGCATGCTTGCGCGGCCGTTGTCTCTATAAAATGAAGTCATTGATGGACTATAAAAAAATATGTACTCGGCAAATTCTGTCACTTGTGGCGCCATTTAAGTTGATTAGTGGCCTCGTTATTCGGTTAATTGTTAGTCAGTTAACGCGCTACCAACAATATACCTTCTACTTTATTTTTTCGTGGCACTAGTTGGTGTGTCTCACACCTCAAAGCTTTGACTCATAATTGCACTCGAATGCGGCTAGCACACAAGGCATGCTTATGAGTGGGAGCCGTATTTTTAGGTTCCATAAAATGACTTTCATGCACCTTACTTTACCTCGAATTTTTTTAAAATCTACAACAATTACAGACTGTAAAATATTCTCTTATTTAAGATAATTATTCAAAACTTAAAATTATAATGTGTTAACAGAGTGTCTTCAAAATAAAAATGGAACTACTCGTTTTTATCTCAAATCAGGACGACATTTATTGGCGACTAAAAAGAGAATGTGTAGACCATTTTAAAGGTAAATGTTATCAGGATTTTTTTGTACAGGTATACGATTTTTAATTTGGTGCAAATTCATTTTTTCAAAATGTTTTAACTAAAACGATAATCCTTTTGACACGATTGGGGGAAAAGGACGACGTCCGAGTTGTCAAGACTCTGGGGAAATACAAAAACTAAAATAAATGAAGATTTGCGAAACAACATCGCTTGTCTTTCTTTGTATTTAGAAAATCTTTAAATTTTAAGGCGATGCTTGTAATTTTTTGTGATAGGATTATATCAATCTTATCGATATTAGTGGTGTAGCTTGACTGAGGGTCTATTTTGATTATAGATTATGCCAGCATTTATTTTGTTGGATACGAGCATGGAAAACTAAATTCATAAGAGTCAAGTCAAATTCTTCAAACTTGATAAATTTGATTTGGCTACAATAATACAGTGTATTTAATTTGATGTTGAGTAATATAGTCTTGTGGTGAAAAATATCAGAGGCAGACTTGAGATGTTGCATTCCCGGATTCGATTCCCGGTGTGGGCTCTGGTTTATTCGTTTGTCGGTAATTATTCCGTATATTCGACGAAACACATTGTATTTTATAAACTGTATCGTATCTGGACTCCTAAGCTCATAATCATTTGAATTTCTCAGCCTTCCAAAAAAAAAATCCTAAAGCCTTTCCCGGCTTCTACTTATGACATAAATGGCATTGTGTCTTTTCAAATCGAAAGTGTTCGTCACTGCAAGTCCCTTCTTGGAGATTAGATGTCACCCATAATTTTTTTTTGTCTTTTTAAAAAATCCTTATCTCTTTGTGGGCTTCCCCCTACTTCAATTCAAAATCTTACAAATCGTCTATTGATACATTTAAAAAAAATCTGAAGCTATCTTTAGCTGCGTCTGTAGAACAATTGATGTTGCAGCGAAAGTCTCTCGAAAGTGGCGCGACCGTCTTTTGTGGGACAAAGTGTGACTCGAATTCGAACTATAAATAGCGATTGTTTTTCGCGCCTCGTCTTTTGATCGTTGTGCTCTTCACGCGGTGACTCAGCAGCAGGAATGTGGGGGCGTGAGGAGGGAGAGAGTGAGGGGAAGGGGGTGAAGGTGAGAACGGGAGGAGAGTGATTGGTGGAAAGAGGTTGACTCCAAAACGGTAGCCGAGCTGTCAGGTAATGACCGCCGGAAGTTGTTTTATCGCCTGATATCACCAATTTGTCATTCGCGAATGAATGCTCGCTCCGCGTGATCTTCGCCAGGAAGGCGCCATTTTTTTATTTTTTTGAGTGTGTGCTTGATACTCGCTATACACTTTTTGCTCGACTCTCTCTCTTCCTTCGACGATTGTCTCTCGGCAAGCGGGGTTGGGGGTGAAGTTCTGAACCACTTTTTTTATTTTTGGGGGCGGGGCACCACCACCACCGGTGCCTGGAGAGGCACCTGGGATTCCCCCCACCCCACCCCACACCTCCCTGCAGGTGTGGGAGTCGGCTGGGGCGTTCTTCGTGGTGCGCCAGGGTGGGCTCGATGATTGTCGAGCGGCCGGTCCTGCGGTCGCCCTCAGACAAATAACACGAGGTGTTAACTGCATTAGCATTGTGTCCTCCCGCCAGGGGGCATCACGATCGGTGGACGGGCGGCTTCCCGGCGACGACGTCGTGGATGTGGCGCGATCGTTTCTTCGCTTCCTCCGGCTAACCGTGAGTGGTTTTTCGGACGATGACGGCCCGGAGACCCCCGTAATTGCCTTCGTGCCAAAAGAGAAGAGATCGAGTAAAAAAACATCTCGGGGTGCAATTATTTGGTGAGTGCAAAATGCGGGTTGCAGCTATCTAACCAGGCAGATGCACCTATTTAGCAGGGGAGGGGGACCGAAACCATCGATAGTGCTTGACTATCATGTCACCTCATATACTGTATAATGATAGGCAGTTCGCGAAGAGCGCGTTTTTACGAGCTATAGGTGTAAATTGTGTCTTTCAATAACGTGGTGAACGCCACCTAGTTTTGTGAAGCTAGAGAAATATGCGCTTTTCGCAAATTGTCAAACATGTTGATAAAAATAGGTGCCGATTTATCATGTTATCGAGTATCTCAATTCACAAATATCACGCCAACAGTTTCTACCTTTACTAGAGTAGTATAGCTAGGTGGAACTTTCATTCCTTTTGGCATAGTGGTTAGCGTGCATTGATTTATTTGGTTAGTTACTACACCCGTGATCACGGGTTCAATTCCCGACTGAGAGAAAAATACTTTCGTGCGCCTTCCTACGAAACGAAATTTAAATCCGTGGTATCCGTTCCTGTACGATGACAGGTACACCTTAAAGATAATTACCAAGGTATCAGGCTTAGGCTAGGCAAAATTACCAGGTCTCCTCCAATGGTAGAGCACATACGCTGGTCTTTTGCAAGCAGCTCAAGAGGTGGCGTTGAATGTAAGGCATTCTTCTTGTATGTTCCGTTTCTTTTTTTTTTTTTTTTGCTAACTATCGATAGTTTTTGGTAATATTGTTCATCCCATTTATTCAGTTGGTGAGAATCTGTGCGAACGTACGAGGGTTGGATCTAGATGGAAGAGATGCATAGCGTAGCGCGGGGGGGAGGGGGTTGCGTAGTGATATACGTCTTGGAGTCGAGCGTCCACCACGCGACCGCTGCTTCATCTCTCACTCGCTGTCAAGAGCGCCCATCACGATTTTTCTTTTGATTTGTGCTTTCTAGGCTGGGGCCGGTGCTGGAATTGCGGGCCCCACGAAGGTTCTTACGTGCCCTATGTATTAGAAAATGTTTAAATTCGCTATTGAAATAAAAATTATATATTACTTTCACGCCTTTAATAAAAATGAGGGGTACCTATGCCCACAGCTACGCAATATGCAGTGACGAAATGATCCAGGATAGGTGCCAATTGTGTGTTTGTTGACAAAAATCGTGCAGGAAATACTTTGATGAGATCAATAAGCAGAACATGTTTGCCCTATGTGTGTCTGACCAAACAATAACAGAAACAAAATTACTGTCTTCGATGGTTACGTTCCATAAAAACATTTGTGCTAATTGCAATCCCTTTAGAACATCGCATACATTTGAATAGCGCCTGTAATTGAAGGGACGGAAGGCAAAGTGGGGTAGGTCGACTTTCTTCTTTTAATTGTCGAGTTCTGTCCAAAGATGCAATCAAGCTATCGAAAGAAAATGACAGAGGGTAGCAGAAATTCAATTGGTAAACACTACAGTATCATAACGCTTCTAGTAAAAACCACCTTTTCTCAATTCAAGATTGAGGGACAGGGGGGGGGAAGACTTACATCACTCTGGCCTCTGGCTTGTACCCCCTTTAATTATTTGACTAATCGGCTCTAGCATTTGATATTTCCGAACTTGCAGTACGACCGGCCCTCAAATACACACTCGCTCGTTATCTTTTTTTATCGTCCAAGATTTATTTCTGACTAACGTGCATTTCTAAAGACATGGGATGGGGGTGAACACGATTGTGTATCCAAAAAAAAATCTGGCATGTCTGATATTGGAGGGCTGCTGATTCGATACAATTTCTCGCAGCGTCAGCCATTATGATGGAGTAAAATGCATGAATTAAAAACAAAACTACTCATTATCTCGTGTTATGAGTTTGGGGTCTCCAATGTAGTTCACCTTCAACACCCTTTGCCAGATAATCATTAACCCCTAACACCGTGGGGAGGCATCCGTGGAGTCAACTACTGACCGTGAATGATGGCGCGTGGTCACGGTTGGTGTATTGAACCCCACGGATCGCAAATTCAAAGGTTAGATTTGTTGCATTTGAACTCTGAAAATAATTTTATTGTTTGTGTTGTTGTGCGGCCATTCAGTACGTACCACAAGCTTGGTTCCAATTATCGCCGCTGGGGGCTCATTTTAATCGCCATACTCTCTAATCCGTTTGATTGGGGAATTGGACAAGAAATAAACACACGTAGGATCCCTCTGATAAGACCTCCATTGACACCCACCGAGAAAGCTATGAAACATATCGATATCTCCGATAGTTCTCAGTTAGTTATCCTTATCGAATAATATAGAGTGTTTTCTATTATTTTATTTGAGAGTTTCTCGCCGACTCTGGTCGTCTTTTTTCGTCCGGTGCTGTCCCGGAGACAACGCCTATTTCATTATGAATTCGTTATGAATTTATTATGAATATTTTGTTTTATTATATCGATATCGGCTACATTTTAGGGCACAACGTCCCTATTTCAAATGTGTTGGAGCTGGAGAGGGGTGCGTTTCAATTTCAATACCATTCGGTTATGAGATCTGCACTAGTATTTTAGAGAAGGGTATGAGATCTCGAATGTACATTTGCTTCAATCTCAGGCACATTTCATATTTCTCAAGTAAGCTGTGCTCACTCATAGTGTAACTAAATTATCAGCTCTGCTGAATAAAAAAAAGTTGCTCGCTAGGTGGCCTTTTGACTGAAGAAATATAGTAGTCACTGGTCAGGATCCCATTTTCAATTGAGTTTTTTAAAGTCACACGTGTCTTTTTGTTTCGTTCTTAGACGTGTGCCTGCCGTGTCGCGACCGCAGTGTACAGGAGCTGGAGCAACGGCTGCTAACGTACCGCAGCGCCAACGTCTACGTCTGCCGCCTGCCTTCAGAGACGGTCGTCAACGACGCTACTGTTAATTCCAAAGACAATGACGATCTCGACATCGAACAGGTGAGATCAAGATCTGTGACCAGACCGTTTCAACCTATTTTAAAACTCGAAATGGAGCCAAACTCATCCAAGTCTAATGTTCTCAAGAGTTATCTTGCTTTCACTTTATTCGTACTTAATGTTCAGGCTGTATGTGGTCAGGACATGCTAATCTGGTAGAAATGCAGTGACGTCCCCACGTACCAATTTTCTTCCAAATTGCGGTAGTAACAAAAATTCTATAAAGTACTTTGAATGGACAGATGAAATTATTCATTTATAAACATTAGGTTCAAATAATTGTAATATTTAATTTGCAAAATGTCTGGTTCTCACAATAATGTTCTGGTTTTGACTGGCCAATCAATATAAGGTTCTCGAATATGGCATAAAGATGTTTACAAAATGTCGAGAACGTTTCAGTCCAAGTTGTGACCATTTCGTCAAATTATACGCGTGGTGTTCTTGTTTAATGCGTTCAATGTGATTCCTGTGTTCCTAACCTGTTCAGGCATCCAAAAAGAGGAAGGTGAACAACAGCGGCACGCCGTCACGCCGAGGGCGTCCCCCCAAGTCAATTTCCTCCCCGACGCCCGTGCAGGATGCGTCTTTCGTCCGACGCAGCACCCGGCACCGTCGGGGTCGCAACGAAAGGACGTTCAGTATCGCTTCCACCACCACCCTGAAGGAGTTGAAGCTGAAGGTGAGTGAGACACACATGCAAGGCACAGGTCACTGAAAAAAACCCATCTTAAACAGAATTTCAAAATGTGGTATTCACGTGAATATTTATTTTTAGTTTTTATTTATAATTTTTATACACTGGATAATCTTTATTTGCTTTTACTTTAACTTTTAGAATCTTTGATTAGTTTATTTGCCTGTTTGCTGGTCTTGTTAATTTTGTAAAAGCACAACTTTTGACAACCTTTTCAGATCATGAAGTCATTCTCAGTGCCGCCGTTCGACCAACACGTTATCCTGGATAGTGTCGAGTTGACGGGATCGGACGCAACCATGGGCGAGCTGGGCGTAGCTCCGGACACCGTGCTTTTTCTCAGCGTGAGTCTTCTTTATATTGATCTGCTTCTTTCAACGTGGGCTGTGCTGCCCTCGCATTGCACCTTTGTTAGAAATAACTATTTTATGCACGAAGCGATAACGACGTTGTTATCTGCGCGATTAATTTATGAGTATTACACTGCATATGTTCTTGCAATGCGTGGGGTCTTGGATTGTAATATCGGACTGGACACGAGTTATTCTTGCTTTGTCTAGAATTGACGTGTCACACGTCGACATTTTTACTGAACGATGAACAGACGATTGGCATATATTTGATATCGACAGACGAATTCGAACAGCATCTAACGGCACAAATTGAGGCGCTTTTTTCCTGGCAGTGGAAACCGGTGATACGAAAACATTCCTTCGACCAGGCCACCCAGTGGTGCTGCCGAAAACTGGTGCGGGCCAGCTGAACGACCCGGGGCAGCGCGAGTTTTCATTTTGATTCATTGCTCGTCGCTGGCGCCGCCTGGCGGGCGAGCGTGGCGGAGGCGCCGCCAACGTTCGGGCTCGCTCGCTCGGGCGCGCGCGATCAATGGCTCTCGTTGCGCCCCCTGCCTGGCCTGGCCTGCGCGTTCGAAAATGCTGTGACAGTGATGGATGGAGACCAAGAGTATGCGGCGCGCTGGGAAACGCGGACAAAAAATGCCGAGCAACTTTCGATGCCAATGTTGAAATTCCCCTGCTCGTTAAGTAACTGCGTGCCCCCCCCCCCCATCCCCCACCACCCCTCCTCCTCCTTCGTTCGTCACCCTCTTTCCCTCTTCTCGCCACCCCCCGACACCGTCACCATCCAATCGGTCCAACAAAATAAAAATGGAATCGTCGTCTCCACGTTCTGTCGTCATATCGTTTTTGTAGCCTCAATTGAAATTTGAGGCGTCCGGTGCCCGGTTTCGGGAGCGATTTTCAGTATGAAGTCTCTGACCTTTAAATGAATGGATTTTCCTACCATTCCGATTGCTAAGTGCGCCAGGTGGCGTTAGTACTAGTTTGGTTGGTTTGGTTTGGTTTGGTTGAGTTTGTCCAGTCTATATAATTGGTCACCTATCGCCGTCTGCCGGCAGATTGCCGGCTAGACGGCGCTCGAGCAAAAAAACATTTATGCGAACTCTGCGTTGTTTGAAAGAACTACCAGCTTCTATGACGATTCATTTGACCATGTAAATGTTAGGCCAGTTTTCCTGTTATTTTTCCGAATGATTTTACTTTAAACTTTATTACTTCGGAGAATCTCATCGGGAACGTCATCGAGCATTTACGACGATTTTTTTTCTCAGGTGTGCAAAAGCCTGAGTCTCCTTACCGGAGTTCGCCGGGGGGTTATCGCAAATTTGTGTGCACAAAGTACTGAAGGAAGAGTTGAGTCGATTCTATTCATTTTTAAGACGCCCGGTGGCAGAAATTCACCATAACATGTTGCCTTATTAGTTCAGCGGGGTTTTTCATTATCAATTTCAGGGTAGTAAAATAATTTGAGTTAAATTGAATTTAATCTTTGCTCTTTTGAATTTTTGACAAATCGATATCCAGTCCATTTGCCTAGAGTCATATTTCTTCATAGTTTGTTCGTGAAAATACTCGGACCGAATCGGCGTTAAGAAACGTCTCCATTATTAAGTCGTCGCTCCATGTTCTACGCGTTACTAATGGAATGGCGCAACATTATGATGATTTTAATTCTCTGGTCCTACAGTTTCACACTAGCAACCGCTCCCCTCTCCCCACTTCCCCTGAAGTTGCTTCTTCAAATGGTGAGCAACTAATGTGCATGCAACATTATAAGATTACCTCATACAGTATAAAGCGGGATTCTCGACATAGTTTAAAAACTTTTTGTGATTTTAGATATCGCGTATACCTGTAGAATTATTCCAATAATTAGGTAGCGGACGCCATGGGTTTCCTTGAACGATGAAATTACAATTTCTTGTGGTAGAATGCTGGACACAAACCCAAATAACTGTAGACTAAAACAAGTATACGATTTTGTACCACTTTAAGATTCATCGCTTCATATGTAAAAACTGTCGAATTTTATTTGTGCCAAACGATGAGAAAATTTAACGACACTTTCGTAAAAGTCTGATTAACCTTCGGGGTTTTCAGGTAAATGTTAAGGCTCGTTTAGGCTAGACAAAATTACCAGGCCACCTCTTTTGGACTTTGGCGAAATCGTTGGCGAACCTCCTTAGCAAATAGCTAAAAAAAAAAAAAAGGAAGTGCAACTTCCATCCAATGATCGCAATGGATTTTGTGGTTGGTGTGGTAGGGATTCGATATTTTAGCAAATACTCCTGTTAAGAACACATATGTTAGGGACAGAATCGATTGCCAGAATATCGTTATCGGTTTGGGTGATTTGATCGAAGTTTCGGTCCCGATATTCGGTTCTTGGTTCGCCGCCTGCTTTTTGAAGTGGGTTGCGCTTCTCTGGCTCATAGCCCACGTCGGGCGCTCGTCTTTCGTGGCCGAATCACACGCACCACGTTTCGGTCACGGGATGCACGAAACTACTCCCTAACCTAACCTAACCACCCCCAGA
Source organism: Mycogona germanica (assembly GCA_034698785.1). Taxonomy (NCBI): domain Eukaryota; kingdom Metazoa; phylum Arthropoda; class Diplopoda; order Chordeumatida; family Chordeumatidae; genus Mycogona; species Mycogona germanica. The sequence goes on along the minus strand of JAQGBY010000509.1, from coordinate 12,000 downwards.
AGTGCCACTACCAAATACATCTAGCACACCATCCGCTACCCATGCTCCCTCCCACCACCACCACCACCACCACCCCACTTCCAAAATAAAAAGCGATGCGTCGGGAATATTGTAAGGTGCTGACTGAGATGAGGTGAGCTATGACGGGGGCGATATACCATAGATTTCGGTACTCCATCACAGGAACGTGTGTGTGTGTGTGTGTGTAGCCGAACTCCGCCATTTCACGCTGCATCAGTGGCGGCTCGTCACTATGAGGCCAGTGGGGTCGGGAAGGGAAGCATCTTCCTACCAATTTAACTTAGATTGTCCAGTGACGTCCAAAAAATCATTCTTTTTCCGACTAATCTCATGACCAACCATCACGAGCTGACCACACTCTTTGGTTTCGTGGACCGGCTGTCTCTTTTATTATTATTTTTTTTTATTATGCATCATGCAGAGTTGATTTAACAGTTGAGTTGAGGCGGGTTTATTGTGCACTTGTTATTTTTTATGTAATTTTGATACGATTGATTCTACATTATTTAATCATTGTAAGATGGAATTGATGAAAATTTCTATAAATTTCACTCAATTAAAGATGGTTTAAAACTACTTGTTTATTTTTTAAAGCTTTTTCACCTAGTTACACTAATCACCAAGGGAGATCACTGTCATATGCAATCCAACCAGACACCAAAGAACCCGTCCCACCCACGCTTCACCCTCCACCTACTATACTTCACCCCAGCTTCGTGTCGTTCGTTTTTAGCCGTGGGGTGATTGGATGAGGTGGCCCGGTTTGTTGGGGGGGAGGGGGAGGGGGAGGGGGGGATGGACGATCGACACGTGAGCGAGCGCAAACAAACATCAGAGTCGAACAAATACCAAAATTCGAACAAGAGGAAGAAGTAGTGGTAGAAGAAGATGGGGATTGAGAGGAGAAAAAATGGCGTTCGTTCGTTCGTTTTGCCTTTTTTGTACGCGTTCGCTCCGTTCTTTTTTTATGGATCTTTTTTATTTTCGTCATTTCTTTTTCTTCGTTCTTTTTTGCCAGCGCGTTTGTTTTGCTGATGCGACTTTCTGGCGCGAACGCAACTCTTGCCGGCCCGCCCATTGGGTGATGTTGACTTTTGTTGGTGGCGTTCCGATTGGCTGTTTAGCGTTCGATGATCGACAGTAGCGACACCGCCTTTCGATCGGCGCGCGGCCGCTAAGATGTTCGAGATGTTCTTCTGTCACTGTCGTCTAACGGAATCTTCGCGTTCCATTTTTTCATTTTTTATTTTTGGATGTGCGGTACTCGAAAAAAAATGATGGTTTGTTACAAATCTAGTAATTATGCTATCGTTATTTTTTTTTGTCGTAACACGCTAATGTTATCAAAATCAGCCAGGGGTTTTGCACGATGATCGTTTCATAGTTTTGCTCCATGACAATTTTATTCTGTTTTGGTCCATTCGTTCGAAGGTTAAAACCTCCAGCATATTGGCTAAATATATTTTATAGTCGTATGCATGAGCGTGGTACACCGGCCAAAAAACAAAAATGACATTTCCGGGGAACAAAAACGTGAAAAGAATAATCGTGCAAATATGGCTCAGGGTTTTTCGCCACAAAATTGGAAGGAATGTATGTTTTACTTTTGAGGCATTTGATAGCTTCAGCTTAGTCGTCTACTTATTATATTCCAGTAGGTGCATGCTGAATGATCCGCCTTTGTATCATCCACTCTGCTGTGATCTTAAAGTAACTTAGAAAGTTTTCTTTTCGAGGACGACGGGCGAGAATGATTTAAGGCGACCATAATTATATAGAAATTCGGCTTAGAAAGCATCATCTGCGTTAAAATCCCCCCCCCCGTATACAGAGTAATAAAACTTTTATCATAAAGGTCATTTTTCTTTTCTTTTTTTAGTTCACTGTATCGCTACAGGAGATTCTGTACCCCTCTTGGTGCCCCACTAGGCACATTTCGAACTGTTTTCTGAAAATTTGAGATTGCATCCCGATTCTGGGGAAATCTAATTATTTATTTATTTTATTTTCATTAATTTATTTTAAAATATATTATTATTTGGGGGGTCTACCCTGTGAGCGTGTTCTACTCTGTAAACTAACTCGTACACACGTAAGACTAATGCAAGAGTTTTTGTACATGTTTGCGCTCTACTTTTTTTTATTCATTTATTCTACCTTCCAGTGTCTCGAAAGTCGAGTGTGGTTTGTTTGTGTGATTCGCATGCCTCCCGAAGAAAGCGACCATCTTGTTCGGTGCTAATGTTAATTAATGTATCCTTCATCGCTGCTGCCGCACCAACTTTTTTATTTTTATTTTGCTCTCCTTCTTTTTCTTTGATTGAAAACGTGCATTCCTCGCGGCTTGCATCCGTACCACGGGTACTCAACCCCCCCTCCAACTACCCCTCTCCCATCCCCCACGCCCTCTACCGGCAATGGCGGGCAAACACGTGGCACTCGAGCTCGAGCAGAGAGCCTCTTGAGATCTTGGGGGGAGGCACCTCCTGTACACATTGGATCAGCGATAATCTGCTGTTCGCGTTGAAGCATGTGGTACCCAAATATAAAGGATATCATGAAATTAAAAGGGATAATGCTTGATAACAATCAGACTCGTCAAAATGTAAATCGTATAAACCGCGGTGTTTAATAGCTCATTTAGAAGCAGTAACAAACGCGGAAAGAATTTAACATTTCACAATTAAATTAAACGGCGTTCGCACTACATCGTGCGACAGCCCTCGAAAACGGTCACTCCGAAAGCATGCTCGGGCTTTTGTTTTTCTTTTATTTCTATGTCGTTTTAACACGAGACAGTCAGTCACCCTGCTTTTATTGTAATTACATTGTTAATGATCCTCAACATCTTTGAACTTTGCCATTGTACACCGGCTCCTATCTCTATTCAAGTGACAATGGATGTCATAGTATGAGACGTTTGACTGGTTTCAGTTTTCGTCGCCGGTGGTGCTCTCATGTCATTGCGGAGACAGTTTTTGAGCTTGCCTCATGTGTCAAGAGATTCAGTCGAGGAGCATGGACAGTACCGCAATTTCGACTGTTACCAACCACATAATGGTGCGCTCCAGATTGCTTAAACTTGCGAGAGAAAACATAAAATAAATTATTGATGTAAAAATTAGCTGATTATTCAATATTTCTACTTCCTGCTTTGGGGAGAATAAGTCAACGGTAAAGACGCCATCTAGCAATAAGTTCCACTTCAGATCTCAATTTTTTTTTAATTATTTTCTATTGTGGTTGACGAAAAATGCGTCGAAAGACAATGCGAAACATGCAGTTTAAAAAGAAGGTTCAATTCATTCAAATGTGGTCCTTCTTTCCTTCGACCCACTACATTAAGGTGGTTTAGGCGACATCTTGATAATGGCGTCGCTTCGGGTCATACTGGTTGTTGTGTCCTCGGGATCCGGCAGTCACCACTAAGCGCTTTGAACGGATATGGCGAGTCGTACCGAAACCAGCTCCGGGTTAGAACTGGCATGGACAATTCTAGCGAAGCCCCCTTATTCAATTAGGCCCGGAAGTAAAACTAGTAAGCCCTCCTCAGCAAACATGTTTTTTTAATACGATGAACGTGTATACCCTACGTTCATTTACATGGAGCCAACACGGCGGACACCCTCTATCAACATGTACAGTTCTGTTTAACTACTGTATAGGAAGACGTTTTGGTTTGGCCTCATGCATACATACATGCACATACGCGGCACGCAATGCAGTTAATCCTCGTTTTGTTTTGGGTGTTAATTTTTAATCGTTTCGTGGCCGAACTCTTTTGCCGCAATACGTCTCCGAGCTAACTCTGGCACTAATAGCTGCTTGGCACGCCGCATGCACTCGTACATGCAGGTGATTTGTTATTACTTTCCCTTTAGGTGACTAGTTCTGCGAAGTTCCGCCATTTCCATCCTTCAGTGGACAGTTTATATTCGTGGCTTGCATTATCATTAGATGGCGTTGCTGTTCTCTATCTATCCACCCTTACTTGACAATGGCTGACGATTTAGCAAGGTTATGCCTTTCTCTGAGAGGTCGTTAGAACAGGTGGAAATTGGCGAATGAAACGCGAAATGGCAGCTGAAATTATTTGGGGACGCGGATGTGCGAATGGGAAGGCATACATTTTAGGCCGCATTCTGGTCAGTTTCTTGCCCACTTAGGTGAGCACCCGAGGGGGAGGGGGGCTCAGGAGGAATTTAAAGAGTCTCGGTAGGTAGCGGCGTTTCGTTACGGAACGAAGTGTTAAGTTTAGTGACCCCTTCGCAGGCCGGGTACTATTCGTCATCTCTCATCATAATACCCACCGTAATTAGAATTTTATTGTTGGTATCATCACTGTAGTCCTCGTATCTGCTGGCAGAGGGGCCCCTGACGCGTTCGTCCTCGGCATCGCTGAGCGTATTGGCTGCTTGCGCCACAGCTAGTATTACCCTCGGGCGGGCTTCGAGTGGGAGCACGCGGCTGACAGTTAGCGAAGCGACACTAGCGGCTACAGTTGGTACCAAATGTCACAGGAGCTCAATTACTATAAATGTCGTTAGTTTCAGTGGGTTTCATTTTTGTTTATTGTTATTAAATAATAGTTATGCTATTATTTTATTTGTAGAGTTTGTCGCCAATTCGGTTCGTTCTTTTTCGTCCAGCGCTGTCCCGGGTACTACTTACTATTTATTATATGTATTCAAGACGCCCTATCCTCATTATTATTTTTGACTATAAATAGTGTCAACCAGTGAATATATTGGCATTCTTCGTCGAGCGACGCGGCGACTATCGTTGTTTTGAATAAAAGGAATTGGTTTAATTTCAATTTCAATATGTACCCGCAAGCAGCCACCAAAAGGAGGGCCTATGGCGGGGGTCGAGAGACCAGTTAGGAACAAAGATGGAATATCCTATTTTTAAAAGGCTCTGGATTTGAGACTCTAGGTCAGGCGATTCCACTGGCTACACACTCTGGGGAAGTAGGAGTTAAAGTAAGAGTCAGATTTACATTGTGGTTCAATAACCATTCTAGTGTGGTCCCTTCTGCGCCTGATATGAACTGGACACATAATTTCCCCGATACCAACTTCACAATCTCCTTTCCTCCTTCTATCCTTGGTTCCTCCTCTTATCATTTTCTATATATTTATTTATCGTCGATCAATGGATGACTGTTGCCATTTTCTTGAACCCCATCCCTTTCTCCTATCTCCCAGAATCAGCCATTCTGTTTTAATTATATTTTAAAAATACGCATTTTTAGAGAGCCATTATATTCATTTTCATAGGTTCAAAGCGTTCATTTCCGTCACTATTGAATTTTCTTTATTTTTAAATTAGGAAAAGGTATATGTCTCGTTTGTGACAAACTGGCTGTTTTTCTTGGTTATTTTCTTAAAAGCGTCAGAGGTACCAGTGACTTACACCATAGCCTCTTGTAGTGAATCGAATTTGTGTAGGCCAGGAAAACATGGATGGAAAGCGTTTGGTCACCAAATATGTGGTCAGCTAGCGTTTTTCAGCATTCATTTGTGTCGGACATATTGGATGACTGATATGAAAGGGTTAAGTGTCGATTTTTGATGAAATATATTCGGTTAGCGTGTCAGTTGTTCGAGACGTATACGAATGATTTAATGTCCTCGCCATGAATCATTTTTCCTCCTGTACGCAGTGTCTTAAGTCTTGGTGATACTTGACAGGGCTTAGGAGGATACATCGCGCTGCATTGTGGGTGCCGCCAGTTCTTTTTATTATTATTTTTTTTTTCTTTTCTCCGACTGCGGCAATGATTCGGTCAGATTCACCAGTGGCATGCGTATAGCGAAATGAGTGTTTCTCACGCGAGGGGGGTCGAGGGGGGTGGCTGGAAATGAACTCCCTGCTTGCCAGGGTGAGGCGGAGTGACTTTCCTGAAAAATGTTTGGGGAAAATATTGTTATTGGTGTTGGGTTGGTCGCAGAGCCAACCGTCTAGCACGTTTTCGGAAAACGCAACAATTTTGTCAACTGGAATTTGGGGGTGGGGTACTGTTGAGTAAACTGTCTGGACCACGGGCACGCATTTAGGGGACCAGGAAATTGTGCATTATTTTCTTTATCTCGCCTCCGAAGTGGTGTAAAACTTGCCGCCAGGATCGCTTTGCACACCTTTCTTTAATATATGTTTAGGCGTCTTTTCCTACGATGACGTGTGTCCGACACTGTTGCTTTGAAGTACTGTCGTTAAGTGAAACAATGTATTTTTATATTGTTTGTCAATTAGGTTTCCACATTTGATGGGACTGCGAAGCGTCGTCTATCATGTTTGTAAGCACTGAGCAATTTGCCTCAATTTTTGCGCTTGCGATGTCGGCAGGCGTTATTCCGGTTTTTGGAGGGGACGGATAGGACGAAGGAATGGGGACTCCACCCGCCTGAACATTCCCAAGCCCATCGAAAGTGTTTCGAGGCTCCCAATGTCCGCTGACGTCCTGCCATTTGCATAAACGGTCCCGTTAATCGGGTTGACAATTTATCGGCGCCGCGGTGCACGGCTATAAACTAGGTAGAAAGCGAACGAATGATGGATGGTCGAGTGCGAGCGCGTTTCCCCTCCTCGCGGCCGACAACACTTTGCTCCCCATTATTAATTAGTTATTAATAGGGGTGTGGAACGAAAGGGGCAGGGGGAAAGAGAGACCCGGGTTGTCGGCGCGATCGAGGAAAATTCCCCGCACGAGTGCGGCGATTGGGGCACCCCCGATATAACGAGCCGCCGATCCGACAGTCGTCTCGCGGCCGCGACCGGGTTGCGATCTTCCGCCGATGAACGCGAATCTGTTCCGGCCCCAATAAAATCTCGGCGGGCTTTCATTCACGTTTTGGCGGCATGGCAATTCGACGAGATGCCCCGGCCTCGCGTATTTTATCCGATTGGCGGCGGCCACGCGCATCGCCTCAACCCCGTCTACTCGCGATATTATAGGGGGTATTTACGTTTCGCGTTGTCACTAAATGGCGATGCCTTTTTAAAAATTATTTCCAACGCCGATAGTAGTGGTTAGTATGCCCCAATCGCGGGTTCGATCTCGGGCGAGATCAATTCTTAAATACTTCTTTTTTGATGATGATGAATTCACTGAAGTGACGGATCACAACAGGAAGATTCTTTACCCCTCTCAGTGCTTAGGCACTTAAAATCGAATTAGGAATGAAAGATCCCTACCCTAGGTCGCACCTAGACTAGGCAAAATTACCAGGTCGCCCCCCCTGGGTGGAGATTTCAGGCAAGAACGCAGATAAGTTTCCTCAACAAACATTTTATGATAGTTTCAATAGGAGCAATGTTGCAAACAACCAAGCTCTCCACTTCTAGATTTTACCGCCATCGGTAATTCGGGAAAGTGCGCATTTACAAGATGGAGGCTTTTCGATCACTGCGTGTCCGACCGAATTTCACGACAAAATGACGATTCAATGGAGCAAATCGTGCGGCTCCATCGTGTAAATACGTAGGCTCTGTAGGAGGGAGACCTGGCTTGTACTTGGCCTACTCTAGTTAATCCTGATCGTCGCGTTTGTTCTTAATTTTTTTCCCGGTCCCTTTTTTTGCGAAAGAAAATGATTTTTGTTCGGGAGCCCAATAGAATATCAGTAGAATATTCGGTCCATGCCGCGACCGATCGTCCAAACAAAGCTGCCTCACGTTTCTCATTATTAAAGTCGTTCCCCGATTCAGCTTCCGCTTTGTCGGCTATGTCAACGCCTGTGTACAGTGTGGTTGAATTCGGAATAGAGAAATACGTGTCTTCTGCTATGAGTTTGACTAACCTCTGGAGTCCTCCCCTCCCTAAGAAAAATGTTAAAGGGAAGTACGACTTGCCGCAGCTCACTCAGTTGGTTGAGACTTACGTAGATCTGTGGTGCGACGACGACCCCGGGATGGGTTCCCAGCGCGGGCTTTCTCGTTTATGTAATCCAGGGATACTGATGAAAGTGTGACCCTCGAATTACATGTGCTGCTACAGCGCCGACACCCTGTCACCGAATCTCCTGTAGTGATAGGTGGCTGTGTTTTTTAAATGCTCACCCCTCTTTGACGCTCTTTAGACCAGCATAAGGGGTTCCACCCACCTAGCATCCTTGCGAGGAAGATCATTGCTGGATGGCGAAAGAGACTTTATCGGGAAACCTAATACTGTCGCCTACACGAATCCATGGCCCATTGTCTGCATTTCTAACACACTGAATTTGTCGAAAATAAAACTTTATTTCACTGTTAATAGATGCATATTTTAAAGAAATTCTGAAGCCAACAAATTTGGTGGCTACTTATCAATTGTTCCTCGTTAAGGAAACGATCTCTAACCATCGAAGTGGTTTTGACCGAAATTGGGGACACTGACTTTTATTTCTTTGCAGATCAGTTCTGGTCGAGGGTCACAACTAATTTGGTCCATCTTGCTGACAATAAGCACAAGATGTCATCCTATTGTTTGTGTTTGTCACATATGTTTAATTTGCTGATTAATTATATATATTTTTTTTTTAAACTTTCAAGTCTCTGTGATGCCAATGATCTATCACCTTTACAACTGCACTTTGACATTCTAAATCGAAGCGCGGTTAGGCGAAATATTTGAAATGGGGATTGGGTTGAAAAAAGGGGTTTTTGGATGCATATATAATTGTAATCTCCCTCGCTAATTGTGTAAGCTGAATTCCAGCTCCCCGATTCAATCTCTTCCCTCCCCCGCTTCTTGTAGTCTAGGGATGGGGGCGTTGTGGATGACGGGGTGCGTTGGGTGGTGGGAGTCAGGGGAGGGGGGGGGATGGCGTTGGCTTTCCTCTCAATGTCTCGATCTTTGTGAGCGAGCGTCAAGTCAAGTGCGGGGCTTCTATTGTTCCCCTCATTAAATATGCTCTTTTCCGAGCGTTGTTGCTTCTTAGTTACACAGAATCCATTTCGGAAAGAGAAAGGATGGTGAATTGGAAGGGTGAAGAGGGGGAGTGTTACGGAAGGGTTGCCGGGGCCGGGATAATGCGTCGCCATCAGCCATCCGTGCAGTCGGGGTAGCCGTCGTCACTCGCGTGGTCCTCCTGTGACCACCGCAAACCCTGAGACACTGGATCCTCATGAAATTCGTCGCAGAAAGAGACACGCCACCAAACGAAATATCCCAGAGAAAAATAAGTGTAGCTCGATCGTCCCAGACGAGATGACGTCAAAGTTGCAATTATGCAGTCCCATAAGAGTGATTAATGTTACATCGTCATGTTGCGTCACACAATCGCGACCTCGATGTGTAGAGTGAAGCTGAAATATTATGCGGCCAAAATGCCAAGGCTCATGCGGGTTTTTTCTTATTCGTTGTGTCCTCCTAAGATCGACGCCTGACGTCGCCACCTTCATCAGATTTTCTGAAAACGTTTTTTTTTTTGGTCAACATTATCCAAAGTGGACGAATTCGACTTGGACAACCAGGGTGCGTTTTCCAACACGGGGTCTCGGGAGGACATGTCATGTCGTATCTTTTTTAAGAACGCCTTCGCCGTCAGCTCGTCGTTCGCTCGGGACGTTTATTTATGTGCCCGCCATTTGAATGGACACCCTAGAAATTGCAGCCGACACATTTTTCACCCTGATTGGACTTTGAAAGACCCCCGCTTTGACACCTGTGTGTAAGGGTTAGTGTCGCTCGGGTTCATTTTGTCGGTTTATTCCCCCATTTCGTGGTGTCGCCCTATATGCGCGACGTTCCGATACCCATTGTCACCGTCTCTCATCCAACACGACCATCTTGTACGCGAATGAGAGTGCCGGGGTTAGGGGGGGGTGAGAGACACAGGTAGGAAGTGGATGGTGAGGGGGAGGTCCGATCGCGAGGATTAAGGCGTCCCGCCGCGACTTTTATTCTTGGCCTCACTTTAAGGGTTCACGGAAGAAGTTGGCGTTCGTTGTGGGTGCATCGGTGATGCGATGTATGGAGGGCAGGCCAGGGAGGGGGCGCGTCAAAAAAATTATGAAAAAAAACCTCTTTTTTTTCTTTCGATACAGGAGCTGACTTATTTGAGTGGAAATTTATAGCTCTTCCCATTTTTGGAGTGCGGGATTGTGATCTCGGTTCTGGGACACCGCACGGTCGATTTCTCTTCCCTTACACCCCCTTGACTATTGCCGGTTTTTTTGGTGAACTCAGTTCTCCAAGTATCCGTCAGTGTTGCACCCAGGAATTATATCTTCGGCGGGTGGAGAGGGGGGGGGGAGGTGTAACATCTTGTAGATTTTCTCCCTTTTTTTGTCATTGCGACTGCATCACATCACTCTGTGTATCATCACCGATATTGGTGCCCTCTGGTGCTGGTGTTTCCAGAGGATCGATTGGATCGTTGCAGTTTGTACTCCGTAATTAATCGATGATTGGATCGTTGCTGTTGCAATAGATCGGGTTTCCCCCGTCATCCTGGACACCTGATGTACCCATCTGGAAACGCCTTAGTCTGGACTAATCCGAGAACTGTGAGGGGGAACCGAAAAGTTAACAATTATGTAAATTTGAAATCCCCTTAGAAATTTAGAATAGACCTAATTTGAAGAAAAACACTGAACCGAAGGAGTAAGCTCCGGTACAGCTCTATAATCTGCAACACTCACGAGATAACATTTGAAGGTATGTCATATTTTTAAACTTTTTGAAAGAGAAAAATACTTGATTCTACAATAATAAAAGAATGGAGTTAAGAGCAACATCGAGCATAATCTGATCAGATAGAACAAATTGATTCTTTTTGAAAAACTTCAATGTTGTACTATATGCATAAAATCTCCATCTCGTTCTCGAATTATGTATTTAAAAAAATATTTTTTAATACTTTCTGAACGTGGTCTCATGGTGTATGTTTGCGTTTTCCCATGATTTTATTTTCTTAATAACTGAAAAATTATACAATAGAAATGCGCTCTCAAATTAGGGACATGCCATGGAAATTAAATTGGTAAAAATGAATACCAATTTTCAAAACTGCTTTCTCGGTCTGCCACTTGGTTTTTGTTCTGTCCCCCCACCTCCTTATACGCGTGGTATCGTTGGCAAGGCAGGACACCCCTTTTTTTTTTTTAGCCCGAATCGCAATTTGAATACGCTGTTCTTGTACCTATTACGCACATGTCGGCGAGAAATTGTGGGGTGACGAAGGGGGTTCGCGCCACGGGGGTTACTTAAACACAGGCATGCTGGTGGAAGGGGGAGTGTCGGAATCCGAGTCTACGCGGGGAGGCAGGCCCCACCCCTTTGTGCTCTTTCTCCGTGTTTAGACTAATAAATCGTCCCTCAATAATGCCGATTACAGACACAGTCGACCCATTTGTGGTCATAACAAACCGTAAAAGGGGGGTGAGGGCCGGTCGCTATTGTGCCGGGGCGGACCGGAGTGTGGGAGAGAGGCGGCGACCGTGGGTGACCGCTAGGCGGCGCTGCGGTCTGTGCGCGCGGAGGAACTGGCGGGGACAATTCCGGTCGCCGTTGACAGTCGAGTTGTGATCGATATCTAGGCTTTTGCCTATTCAATTTTAACTTTTCCCTCAATTTAGGTACTTAATTGACTGCAGTGAATCGGGAATGCCAGAGTGCGCCATTCATCAAGCTTGGCGCTTCCAACAGCCACGAACAGTCTTTTAACTAGTATTATTGACTAATCGATTAAATCATGATGCGAGATATTAGGAATGGGCTCGATACTGAACGTGGACCTCATGATACAAATTTAGTTTTAGGCATATTATTTTTGGCATGCCACCTAATGGAATTGCAGCTGTTTAAATACAATGTTACGTGACCATTTTTCTCTGTTGTTCAAATTGAGTGTCCAAAATTCGTAAACACACAAAAATACTCAGATGGTTGGGGATTGCAGGACTACAATCAGAAATTCGGCAACGAAGATCGTTTAAACAGAAGATTGTTAAACTTTTATGTTTAAACGATCTTCGTTGCCGAATTTCTGATTG